>VZRE01001674.1:587489-599296 GCA_013396775.1 Cephalopterus ornatus
TTGTCCAAGGCCTGCTTGGAGGGGGCTTGGAGCATCCTGGGCTAGTGGAAGGTGTCCCTGCCTGTGGCAGGAGATGGGAATGAGATGAGCTTTAAGGTCCCTTCCAACCCAAACCATTCCGTGATTCCATGATTCAATACAAACTCTATATTATAAAAATGATTTTGCTGTTATGTCATGACCAACAGCACAGGGTAAAGCCCTCACAGCCTCCCCTTGGTCCCAAGAGGTTCCTGGTCTCAGAGCAGCTCCTGCTGCACAAGAGTCCACACACAAACCCAAACCCCAGCTCTGCTCACAGGGACCTGCCTGGTTTTTGCAGACCAGCCCCAAACAGACCTCACGTGGAAATGACCAAAACATTCAGGAAATTGGCATTTTAGCCTCATTCCAACATCAGAAATGTGCTCTCACCATTTTCCTCCCAGTCCTGGCCTAGGTGTGAGATACATTAGGAAAAGGCAACGGTTGCATTTGTGTGATGGAAGGAAAAATATGGATTTACAAGCAATTAATGTAACAATTTGCTCCAGAATCACATTCAACCACTACTCATTAATTTCTGTCATCATCTGCAGAGGACAGCAGCATTCCCATTTCTCTTCCAGCCGCTTCCCTCCCAGGGGAGCTTCGGCAAACAAACACTCAGTACAAACGGTTCTCCAACCCAGGCCTTCCAAAAGCCCTTGGGTAGCAACAATTCGGGCTTTTTTCTCCTTCCAGCTCCATTTGAAGCATCAGAAGAGTGTCCAAAGGCTGCCTGGAGCCCCAGGGCTTTGTGCTGCTCCTGCAGAGCCCCGGGGTCTGGGGAGGGGCAGCATCCTGAGCACAGCCAGGGATGTCCCTGCTCCTCATTCCATGTCTTGTTGCAATTACTCAAATACGACATTTATTGCAACACGTTTTTCAGCAGTTTTACACGTTCAGGCCTGTGTGTGTGTGTATATATAGATACAGATATATATATGTGCATTTATATCCATCCATGTGAGCGGTTCAGCAGGTGGCTGGCTCACCCCACGGGTGCTGCTCCCACCCCCACGTGCCATGGCTGGGCTGCCACACCCCAAAACAATGAGCTATTTTCAGTGCCAAGCTTCACTTTCCTTTCAGCTGCCTTTCAGGCTTCTCAGATTCACGTTTTTTAGCCTCTTTATGAAACATAAATGCCTACTTTTTGCAGCCAGCCCAACCACAGAACTCACAGACCGCCTGGGATCAGAGTGGTATTTGTCACCTAATCAAATGACATATTTTTATCCGAGGTTGCAGCTTCCCGATTGCTTTTGGGATTGATTTATGTCTGAAATGGGCAGGGGCCAGCCTCACTCCCTGCCCTGGGCCATTTGATCTCCACTCCTCCTTTGGGGCAGCACCAGCTTTTAAAGGGGCTGAAAATCTGTGGGAGAAAAAGGGATTTATGGCCAAAATGTTACCAGGTGTGAGTTATTGTGTGGCTGTTTGTGTCCAAGCTTTGGTAGCTGGTGGCACCACAGCTCAGGGGACAGGAGGGACAGAGGAGGACAACTGCATCATCTCCTGTGAGGTCAAGGAAAGTTCCAAGGCCAGGATTTGGTTCCAAGACAGAGCATCCCAGTGTGCCCCACGATGCTGGACATCAAAGTAGAAGATGTAATGGCCTTGGTTATGGCTTGAAACTCAACCTTCAACTAAGTGGTTTCTCTCTTCCCGAACCTGCACCTCCTCTCCATCACCACAGAGCCCCACAAGAGCACCTGGTCTGGCCCCAGGTCTCCTGTAGAACCTTGTTGCTCCTCTCGGGTTCTCATCTTCACACACTTGGACACCCACCCAGTGTGTGAAAAGGTGAATGACAACATCAATCTGCTCATTAAATTGCATTTTGCTCCCATTCTGCAGAAGTTATGACTGGCAGCACATTTGCAAGTCAAGACAATGAGCCTTCTGTATCTTCCAGCAATCCCACCTTCCTATCCAAGTCATCCCTGAGCTGATTTCCTATTGCAATTAAAGGTGCTGCCAGGGAATATTAATGCACACTCCAAAAGGTTTCGGGTCTTTTAGAGGCTGGAGCTGGTTTGGTGGTTATATTTTCATTCGTTTTCTTTACATTTAAAGCAAGACTTCACCCACCTCGCGTTTCTTTTCAATCCTCAGCCTCCTAAACTATTTATTTTATAGACTGAAATCACAAAATCATTAAGGCTGGAGAAGTCCTCTGAGATCATCCCGAGTCCAACCATCCCGCCAGCACTGACCCCTGTCCCCAAGTGCCACATCCACGGGGTGTTTAAACCCCTCCAGGGATGGGGACTCCCCCACTGCCCTGTTCCAGATGTTTCACGTGACACTCTCACGTTCCAGCTGAGTTCAGTGATGTCCCAGAGTTTGGGCCAGAAATCTGAGCCTCGAATTCTTGGATTTGAGAAGCATTTCGTTCTTTCCCATGTTGGAAATACCTTGAACTGGAAACCCATCTTCCTTGAGTGCTAATGAGTCTACTTGAGACTCCTTCTTGGCTGAGGATCCTTCCAGTTGAAGATTTTCTGCCAAACCAGCTCTCTCCTGACAGCTCCTAATTTAGAACTCTTTTGTCTTAACTCGCATTTCTACTCAATTGACCTCCTGGGCTCCTTCCTCAGTAATTCCAGAGAAAATGTGCTCAATGTGCAATTCCCAAGTTTGCCTTTTTTTTTTATAATTTTATTTTTTATTTTTGGTTTATTTATTTATTTTTAACTTCTCGGCGTTGCAGACTCTGCTCTGGAACATGAAAATTATTCCTGGGCTGTTTGTTGTTGGGTTTTTTTTGCTGTGTCTATTACCCAGGGTGTCATCACTGGGAGGCTTTGCCAACTGAAATATTGCTCAGAGTTGGTATCAAAGAACAGGAGAAATTAAAAAAAAAAGCCAAGAAAGAAAATAAATGTGTTTGCTCTCCCACAGGTTGCCCTGCAGTGACACCAGCCTGGAATGCACCAAAAAACCCAAAGTTAATTGATCATGGCTTTCAATGCATATGTATTACTAACACATTTCACAATAAAATAGATTAATTATAATTAATTCAGCTCTGGCCTTGCCAAGATATGTAGGTTACAATTCACAGATCTGCACCATCATCCAGCTGCAGCCCTAAAACCCCCATCCTTATGTAAAAAAATTAAGAAAGGGTCCAGAACACCTGAAAATCAGCTAAAAGAGCAATCCTTGAGTGATCCTTGGGATCCCATCTTAGGCTTGGGGTCCTTATTCCTCTGAGGGAGAGCTTAGCTTAAACCAGAGCTGGAATCTAACTCTGAAAGAGAGGAAATAAATGCAGTAATGATGGATACCTGCTGTTTGTGAGGAATTCTGGGCTGGAATGTCTCACAGGTATCCCAGATCCAGCTTCTCTTAGGCCCAACACCATCAACTCTGCATTAACAGAGCTGTTGCAGATGTTTCATTCCAGATGAGCCCGAAGGACTGTGCACAGTCTCCATACCCAGGTTTAAGTGTCCATCAGGCTTTGCCTCATTCCAATCTCCCTCATAACCTGGGCCGTGTCTGACTTGCCAAAAAAATCAACATTTTTTGGATGGAGAAATCAAAACTGCTCAGTTTTTATTCTCTCATCACCTTCTTTTTTTTTTTTTGAGCACAGACCTGGTGCCTGGTCACGGAGGAGTCTCCAAGTCAGAGCACTGCCTTGGGAGACAGGAATTTTCCTGCCTGCTTTGGTGTCACGGGGAGGTTTTAACACCAGCAAAGATCATGCTCCAAACTGGGCCATCCCGGCACGTTATTACGAAGTTTATGGCATCAGTGTTTGGAAAGTGCTCAGCTGGGAACTACAGGAGATACAGAAGTTACAGCAGGATCAAGTGGAGGGAATGACCAAACATTGAGAGGATGGATTATTGATACCCTAGGAAAAACTCCTCGGTTCCCTTTAAAACACAAACAGCACCTGGAACGGTTTGCCCAGTGTAAGATGGCAAATGAAGGGTTCTTAATTGTCTCCGAGGTGAGATGTGATGTCACAGGCATGGCTGGAAGCATCGCTTCTTCCTCACACCCCAAACCAACCAGGATCTCCCAGGACAACCCAGGCCCCAGGCCCGGTACCTCTGAAGGTTGCTCTGTACCTTGCACTCCTCAAGCAAAACCAGAAGTTCTCCATTGAAGGAAGCAATTTCGTTCAACTGCTGCATTTTTAATATTGCTGTTTAAATACAGCCTTGGCTTTTATGGACGTCGGGAGGAACATAAGTTACAAGTTATAAGCAAACCACAGAGGAAAGGTTTTAATTTCCAACATGCAGTGTTTCTCCCGACCTGAAATAATGATTTGAGCTTGTTTGTGCTCCCAGAAGCCACGAAATCTGCAGGGCTTTGAAACATTAATTCGCCAGGAGGTGTGAGAGAAGTAACACAGCCTGTATCTGTATCTGCTGCATCCCTGAAGCTGGGAGGCTCTCCCCTAGGAAAGGTGCCTTTAGGATCTCTCAATCTTTTATTAATGAACTTTAGGAATGTATCTTTAAAAAAATCAGATTACTAAGTGATGTCAAGCACCACAAAGACTGGTGGGATGAGCTTCTCCATCAAGTTTCTCCGATTAACAATGAAAGGATGTCAGCCAGAAAATAAAAATATAGCCCTGAAAGCACAGGCTGGTGGCTGCAGCTCGGGCTGGTTTCTCTGGGGCTCCCACACCATCGACCCACAAACCTGCCCAGCCCTGAAGAATAATTTGCTGGTGCCTAAAACTAACCAGCCCATCCTAAAACTAACCAGCCCATCCTAAAACTAACCAGCTCTTCCTAAAACTAACCAGCCCATCCTAAAACTAACCAGCTCTTCCTAAAACTAACCAGCCCATCCTAAAACTAACCAGCCCATCCTAAAACTAACCAGCCCATCCTAAAACTAACCAGCTCTTCCATCCTTGGGTGCTGTTTCCGCAGTACAGACACACAAATGTCAGCCCAGAGAATGAACCAGAAGGTTCAGCCATAAGGTGATTATTTTAATTTTGCATTAGTTATTTTACATTTTACACAGTTTAGAGAAGCTTCATTGGGCAGATAAAGATAAATGGAAGTGTCCAAGGCCAGGCTGGACAAGGCTTGGAGCACCCTGGGCTAGTGGAAGGTGTCCCTGCACATGGCAGGGGGTGGAAAGAGATGAGCTTTAAGGTCCCTTCCAACCCATTCTGTGATTCTCTGAAATATAATCTTTGGTAGTTGGTAACCCTTCATCCTGTCATCAGTTCAAGCTTTTCGGGGCGGAGAAGATGTACTAGCTCGTGGGTGCTGCTCTGCTCAGCAGGGTCTGGTGGCCCTCAGTTCTCCCCCTCCCGGGAGCCAGGAGTGACGTGAGATGTCCCCACTGTGAACACACTCAGGGAAAATGAATGTTGCCATCTTAGGCACAAACTTGCTCTTCCAGGCCAGAGATAAGGGCCCAAGATTTGGAGGGTACACAAAAACCGCCTCTCAGGCTGCCCAGTCCCATTCAGCAACACTTAATAAATTCCAGGGTTTGATGACTGTCCCAGAGACTGTTGGATTATTTCCCCCCGCCCCACTCCCCTCACCATAATCATTCAGGTCTTAATTATACTCCGGCAGTTACTCCCCACCAAAACAGCAATAACAAAGCCTCAAAGAGCACATAAACATGGTTCTACCTATAAAAATGGAAACACAAACTGTCCTGCCTTGTAATGACTCCAGGCAGGAAAAGTGGCGTGGAAAGCAGAGGCAAAGAGCCCAGCTCAGCTGCACAGTCACTGCTGGCCTTCCACCTGGGGAAATTCCAGTTTAATTTTCACTTACAGCCCAGGCAGGATGTAATTCAGTTCCCTTCCAGTCCCCACTGGACTATTCCCCCCCTCCACATCACCAAACATACACTCACAGAGCCATTAATGCAACTGAAATCCTCCGAAATGCCACATAAAAGCTGGGCTGGTGTAACATCTGCGTTAACAGGGGTTTATGAGGTGCACAAGAACCATCCCAGAATTGTCCTGCATGGGCCAGTTCAGTGGTCTGGCAGAAGTACAAGGACTCCTGGCAGATGGCTTTGTTTTAATGTTGGATGGAACAGCAATGCCTCCAAATCTTCCCAGAAACCAGGATTCCAGCCATGCCCAGGAGTGAATTTTCAAAGGGGCAGGACCCAGGGTACGGGGAGGAAATGTGCTTTTCTACTCTTTGCTGCACAAGGCACAGGAAAGGGCTAAACCTGCATTTCATTTAACCCCTCAAATAAAAGCAACCCCACATCTTATGAGCTCCCCTCTCCGAGGCTCTGCAGAGGGAAGATATCACAGGAGCAGAGAGGAACCAGCTGCAGCTGCCACCAGGCAGACAAAGGCACAGCAGGGAAGGCTCTCCTGCGGGATGCAGAGGGGGGAGGCAGAGGGAAGCCCTGCTCCCAGCTGGTGCAGGGCTGGGATGGAGGCCAGGTTTGTCCTGCTGCCACGAGGGAGGTGGATGTGGCACAGCCTGGGTGGGACATCTCCTCTCCTGTTCATACAGCAGTGCGGCTGTGGTGCCTGTGGCATCCCCGCACCTTCCTCTGAAAGCTTCTCCCTCCGGATTCTTGGGGGCGGGCCTGTGCAGGGGCAGGATTTGGACTCCGTGGTCCTTATGAGTCTCTTCTAACTCAGCATATTCTGGGATTCTGTGAGCTGGATTCTGGAAGAACATGTCGGACCAGACCCCTCCTGCCTCCAGGACTTTTGGGAGGCATCTCCACACTGTGCTGCACTTTTTGGCTCACCCAGCCGCAAGTGTTTGCAGCTCGGTGCCCAGGTCCTGTTCATCCACCTTTTCACAGGATATTCTGAGTTGGAAGGGACCCACAAGGAGTAGAGTCCAACTCTTAAATGTCCCGTTGGGGGGTCAAACCAACAAACTTGTTTCTAGCACGATGTTTTAACCAGCTCAGGTTTGCCCACCTCCAAAAGCAGCGTTTGGCCAGAACTGGTCCCTAAAGGGCCGTGGGTCTGGGACATTCTCTAGCAAATATTTATGTCAAAAAGGGCACCATCTGACCTGCAGCACCATTATTAACGGTGAAGAGAGACAGGAAAACAGATCAGCCTCTGATGTGACTGTGAAATGCTTCATCCTGTCCCTCGGAGGAGCTCTGGGAGGGAGCTGCAGCCTGGGAGCAGCATCCCCACCGTGCTCACTCTTTGCCGGCGCCTTGATTTTTCACTGCGAGGTTTTCCACATCCACACTGTGGATGTCACCTTCCTTTTAACTGCCCTACATCAAGAAAATCCAAATTTCACAAGCTAATTGGAGCCAAGATTGGGAACAAGCTTTGTGTCCACCTACAACTCATCCCCTGGGGGAGAGGGATGGAGCTGGAGCCGGAGACTGAGCTCCCAGGGCAGCCCAAAAACCCGGCACAGGGATAGTAGCAACCTTTCTGATGAAATCCCGTGGCTTTAATGAAGGATTTAATAAAACTACAGCATTAAATTCCTCCTGGCCTGTCACAAACACACCTCCACGATGGACACAAGTGGCCTTAAATTATTATAATTTTATCAAACTCTGGGGTTTTACCACATCGCTCAAACACAGGCGTCTCACCTGAAATGCTGAAATCTGGGGAAAACAGGAATAAAAGCCCCTATTTTGGCTGGCAAGGGACTTCCAGCTTGGATGGCTCAGCCTGGCTACAAAGTCCAGTCTCCTTGGAAGTGCAAAAATTAATTACCTGCATGATTATTGTATTTGTTTACCTTATTCTCTGCTCTAGAGTGACTGTTATGCTTCGTTAGCACAACACGAGGGGTTTGTGAGACAGAACTGAAATTTAGGCAAAGAATCACCTTCCCTGCCCTTTGATTTATCCCAAACTCAGAGCAGGTTTAATTAACACAACGATTTTGAGCACGTAACTTCAAACCACAAGAAACTTTAATTTTAAACATTGATTTTTATCTGGTTCTACCTATTTTCCTGAAGACAACCTGATGTTTTCTGACTGCTGTAGTGATGAGCAACTTACCCTTCGTGTTAAATTTGATACTTTTTTGCTCCCTAGAGAACACAAAATATTCTCTAAGTGTTGTCAACCAATTATAACCCAGATTCTCTTAGTCAGAAGCTATATTTGAAGCCCTAATTTATTTATTTTATATACTTTATTTTTCTATGAGGTGCAGAATGACATCTATTTATTATTTAATAATTTTTGCCAAGCTGTCTTTGAGCTGAAGTTGGAATTCAGCTGAAATTATATAAAAACATGATATTTATTTCCTTGTTGTTTAACTAAATAAAATAAAATATGCTGGAAAGACAGAAAGAGTGAATAATCAAAGCATATTTTGCATATAAAAGTAAAAGCCTTCACCAAGAAGTGCATTAACAGTAGTTCATAAATTGACCCTTCCAGGTTAACATTTGAATTTTCAAATGCATTTATGTGCCCTGAGATGCCCATAAAGCACTAACAGGAGTTTTTAAAGAACCTAAAAAAACCTAAATATCAAAGTACCATTGAAATGAGGAGTTAAGTTCCCATTTCCACGGGTGTCCACTGGGATTTTCCAAGACTTTAAGGCAACAAAATGGCTTTTTAAAAATCTGACTCTGAGGCTTGGGAAGTAGCAGAGTCCATCCCTCCCTATGTGTTTTCAATTGTAGGCTGGAACAAACCCTCTTGTTTTTGTAATTCCTATCCCTTTGCTCAGTTTTGCACGAAGAAATCCAAATAAAACAAAAAACCCTTCCCAGATATTCAATTGGAAACCAAAGCGACAAAAGCAGAAGGTTTGGAGAATGATTTTGAAAAAAAAAAAAAAAATAATAATACTTAGATTGGAAATAAAATCAGAACTTCCTCCATTTCCGGGGATTAAAACACTCTGAGATTTAATCAGAGAATCCCAGGATGGTTTGGGTCGGGAGGGACCTTAAAGATCATCTCATTCCACCCCCTGCCATGGGCAGGGACACCTTCCGCTGGCTCCAAGTCCAACTTGGCCTGGGAGGATTCCAAGGATGGGGCAGCCTGAGGCCTCGCCACCCTCAGAGGGAACAATTTCTTCCTAATATCCCACCTAACGCCGCCCTCTTTCAGTTTAAACTCAATAAATGTATGAATTTTGCAAGCAGCAAACTTGAGCTGACTCCCAACACTTCAGATAACTCTTATCACTTGAGAAACAGCTTCAAAGCTATTTATTTCATTATATATATATTTATTATTTATTTCTATGATTATATATTTATTTATAAGCTTACACCTCAAAGAAGGTCCCACTCTCAGAGTCTCCCAGAGCAATAATTTCAAACAGCCTGTGTTAAAAACCACGGCTTGAAAGAGAATTTCAGAATTTCCAATCAAACAGACGTCACCCAGCAGTAATTTTTGCTTCTAATTTTTTGGGGTTGGTTTTTTTGGGTTGGTTTTTTTTTTTTTTTCTAAAAAGCCCCAAAGCGTCCAGAAATGTTTATGGAAAGTTTTTCACATGTCTAAGACAGCTGCAAGACTTCCAGCTTCACACATAATTCGGTGCTTCCTGCAGTGGCTCAGCCTCGGATTTCTTGGCTCCTCTCCCCGAGTGCTGTAACAGGGAGGTGGGAGAGGATGATCCTGGGGATGTCTAGGAAAAATTGAGGGCAGGGTGGGACTGTGAGGGGCAGGTCCTCCCCTCCCCTCCCCTCCCCTCCCCTCCGGTTTTGGGGAGCTGGGCGGCTCAGGTGTTCCGGCACTTTGGGGCTGGGCTGGGATTTACAGCCCAGATGTGAACCCAGAACATCCCAGCCAAGACAAACCCCAGCAAGAGGCAGAGGGGAATATGCAATAAGGAAATAAGTCCCCAGCCTGGGGTTCCACCTATTCCTCCCATCCCGTGGACTAGCAGCCTGAATTCCTGATCCCAGCCCGCCCTGGAATCACCCATCTCCCCCCAGCACAGCATCCCTGGGAGCCCCTTCCCTGCGAACAGGCACGGAGAGAATGACTGCCTTGTGCTCTGGCTCGTGGCCAGACTTGCCACTTTTTCCCTAAGAAGACAGGCAGTTGAGTCTAAATTGGCATAAAAATATCCATATTTGCATAAATCCCGGGGCAGACCGTGCCCGGCTCGTGCCTCCCCGGCTCAAACCACGGTGCCTCCTCCTCTGCAGGGCTGGGGCTGTGCATGGAGTGAATAAATAACACACAGCCCCCTGCCACGTTCCAACAGGAGCCTCAACCTTCTGTGAGATGAACAAAGAGGGAGGAAGGAGGAGGCCCCTCGGTGCTATTTTTGGCCGTTATTAACCACGATCAGAAGGAGCAGCAGAAAGTCCGAGCCCTCTGCGCTGGGAGCACGGGCAAGGTGGGTGCTGGTGGGGTGAGGTGGCACTCCTGGGCTGCCACTGCTCTGCTGGGAACACCCTGCGGGCTCCAGGACCTCGTGCAGCAAACTCGGGATTTGGTAGGGACAAAACAAGAAATCCAGGAACAGATGTCGGGGGAGAGAGAGAGAGGGAGAGAGGGGAAGGGATCTGTTTGGGCTCGTGAGAGTAAAGAAAATGAAGTATGCAAATCAGTCCTCAGTTTCACACAAAAACACCCCTTTTAAGGTTTTGGGCCAAGGAATAGAGAAAAACAAGAGTTCATTTGGATCCGCTCACAGACCTGGAGGGAAGGACAGCAGGAGACTTGGCTCGGGGCGCCCAGCACATGGTGCACGTGCTGCGAGAGCTGCCTGGCACACACCCGCTCCTACAGCTCAGGCAGGGCGTCCTCCGCACTGGGGTACGGCCTGGGGAAGCCAAGCCCTCCCGTGCAGAGCCTGATCCAAGTCTGGGTCAACAAACAAGATTTTAGCTCCCAAAATTGCTCCATAAACACGACAAAAACTTTTTCCACGGCCCGTTGCGAGAACAACCCTTCACACGGCACAGAGCAGCCCAGGGTCCTTCGCTGCATTCCCCAGCCCTCTGCCACTCCACAGGGTTTTCCTCTGGGAATGCCTTTTGGGTAAGCCAGAGAATGTGCTTGTGGCTGAACCCTGAGTGGTGGAAGGTGCAGAGGAATTGCCATGGGATGCAGGTGACCCCCCCACTGCCAACCAAGGGCGTGGTCCTTCGCTGTCCTGTCCATTCAGGCTGTGCTTTGCTCAGCCTGAAGCTCATACTTATGGGGTTTAAGTCCTAGTCCCTGAATTGAAATTCAATTAATTGGAATGTCAGGAGGTTTTTTCTGTTTAGAAAAATCTTGAATTCAGCAGGGAAGCACCAGTTCCTCCCCATTCTGACCTCACCCCACCATGTGAGCCACTTTAAAAAACCTAGTCGAAGGTTCCTCTTTCACCTGGGCATTGCTACACCAGACATCTAAACTCACTGCATCGCTGCTGGATGCGCACAAAGACATAAAAGAAAGAGCCTCAATGTTACAATTAATATAACAATATTAACAATCATCAGTCTTGCCATTACCCACTTCCACACGTGGAGAAACGAGCTCAGTGCTTTTGATTTGGTACCACGTTGAGCCTCAAAGCAAACCACTGAAACCAGAAATCCTCCTGCTGCTTCCTGGCAGTGTCATTCCAGGACACGCAGAGGGATGTGCTGGAGGCTGAGGGGTTAAAGGAATTCTCCTATTCAAGCACCATCTGATGTGTGCACATTCAAAGTGCTAATTATGCCTGACAAAGACACTGCACAAAGCCCCACATGATACTGTCGAAGATTTCAGTGATGCCAGAACAGCTTATTAGGATT
The DNA here is from genome assembly GCA_013396775.1 of Cephalopterus ornatus. Taxonomy (NCBI): domain Eukaryota; kingdom Metazoa; phylum Chordata; class Aves; order Passeriformes; family Cotingidae; genus Cephalopterus; species Cephalopterus ornatus. The sequence continues at coordinate 599,214 of VZRE01001674.1, forward strand.
TTTCTTTTTCTTTTTTTTTTTTTTTCTTGGGGGAGGCGGGGTTTGGGTTTTCTTTTTGGTTGGTTTGTTTGGTTTGGTTTTTT
>VZRE01001674.1:599306-641806 GCA_013396775.1 Cephalopterus ornatus
TTTTTTTTTTTTTTTTTGGTGGGTTGAAATAGCGGACAAACATTCAGAGCCTGCAGGGATATTTGTGGGCAATGCTCTAAGCACAGTGAAAGCTGAATTAAAGGCAATTCTCTGAGAAATATTGGTGTCCTGGATGTGCTCAGAGGTCTTTAAGATACTAAAGGAGAAATTTAACCAACAATTGCTTGGGGCCACCTCAGTTGGAAACAGAGATGGACACAGATAAGGCAGAAGAACTGGAGAGACACCTTCAAGGGGTGTTTCAAGGGGCCAGAGAAAGGGGTTGAGTGGCTGGAGAGCAAAGTTTCCCCCCAGCAAAGGTGCCAAAAACAAGGGGAGCTGGTACAGCTGAGCCAACTCCTGCTTCCTTCACCCTTTTCCCGACAAACAACGAAATGATAAGTCCATATGTGGGAAAAGATGGAACAGTGGAGTCCAGCAAGCCACATAATGAGGAGCGGCTGAGGTCACCCCGAGGACAGCTGGGACCTGAGCCACGAGCCTCGTTCCTCCCGTGCAGGAGGTGGTTGAGCATCAGCTGAGAGCCTTGGCAGCCCCTGCAGGGGGGTGGCTGAGGCAGAGAGGAGCCAGGTGCTGGAAAAGGGAGCAGTTGCTCCCAGGATATACAAGCACATGGATATCTGCACACACACCCCCCTAATGCCAGCAGCTCCCCGAGCCAGGGCCATGGCCAAGCACTGAGCAAGCCCTGGATCAGGGCTGGTTTAATTGTAGAATTTGGAGGGTTTTGATTTATTTTATTTATTTTTTTTTTTAGGGCTGAGTCTGCATTTTTATATTTATGCAGGATGGATAGCCAGGAGGGGGATCTCAAAGTACCTTCTGTCTGTTGTTGGCATTGCAGGAGGGGGGAGCCCAAGGCACTGTCGTGCCCCGACACGCAGTGTCTGAGTAAGAGCCTCCAAAAGTGGTGAAAGGCGGAATTAAATCATGGCTTTGCACTTCTGGTGGCTTTTTGAACTGCTGTGCTTTGCAGTGCTGCTTCTTAGCAAGGCTTCTGATGGAAACAAGGTTTGTAGAGTCACTTCTGCACATCCAAATTGCAGCTAAACTCAAAATATGGGTGCAAGCCTCAGGCGATTGTGTTTCTACAGAGAGGAGGCTTAAAAACCAGTGAGAAGCAGCACTGGGGCAGGTGTAGGGGGACAAATGCTGCCCCAACACACAGGAAAAGCAGTGAGTGTTGAGATATTACAGCTCTGTTGGGTTGACATCAACAGCCCCCCCCAGCACGAGGTGACCATGAGGCTGCGGGTCACCCCCAGCACCACGGGAGGGACACAAAAGACCCTACAGGGCTCCTGCAATGGGAGAACCAGGAGTGCTTTCGAGACCAAAAGACTCCAGCCCCGGGGCTCTTTGTGCAGTGATTCAGACTCACAGAATCATTAAGGTTGGAAAAGCCCTCCAGGGTCACCAAGTCCAACCTTCCACTAAACCCCACCGTGTCACTGAGCCGCACCCCGAAGTGCCACATCCACTTGTGCTTTGGGCACCCTCAGGGATGGTCACTCCACCCCTGCCCTGGGCAGCCTGTTCTTATGCTTGACTACTCTTTTAGTGAGGAAATATTTCTTGATATCTAACCCTGAACACCCCCTGGAACAACTTGAGGGCGCTTCCACCTGTCCTGTCACTAGTTTCACGGGAGAAGAGGTCAACTCCCAAATTTCCTCTCTCTAGAAAGTCAGCATTGCTAAAACTAGACCAACGCTCCCAAAGCAAACCCAGCAGTGCTGCTACAGGTCAGAAATTCAACTGCAGTCCTGAACCTGCTGGAACCATCAGACACCTCGGCGACAGGAATGAATGACTAAGGGTGGGAGGAATCTGGGTGAAATAAAGCAAGGAAGAACTAAACCATCACTATTAATTTCAGTATAAAAGGGCTTGGGTGCTTTGGTCCTTGGAAAACAAGTTATAATGCAAAATATGAATATAATCACCTCTTGAAATAAATTTCTCTATTCGTTCTCAATATTTGCTGCAAAATCTGTATCTCAAGTTAGTGATGTTACACTGTTGTTACACTCTAGGACAAAGCTTGTGTGGGTTGTTGCATCACAGAATGGGTAAAATTTTATTAAAAGTCCTTATTTAAAGAGCTGAACCACAACAGGAACCCCAGAGTTCATCTCAGTCACTTTTGTCAGCCTTGGAGGTTATTTAGTCTTCACTGCAGGGTGGATTTGGGGTGAGAGAAAGAGAGGCAAGGAAATGGTAGAAACAGCTAAAGAACTTACAGAATGTTCCTAGAGACACAAATATAAAAAAATACTAACTCCTGACACTTTGACAACGATCACTTTACATCCAGGACACCTTCCATTGGGACTGTAATTAGAGTTGTTATTGGTGCAGACGTCATTGCTGAACTTTCCAGGGCACAAAAATGACTCAACACTTTGCTGTCTATTCTGAATAGACACCACCTTTTTAATTGTCAAAATCATAGAATCACAGAATCATTAAGGTTGGAAAAGACCTTTAATACAATCAAATCCAATATCTTTGCTGCTACAGGTGATATTTTCTTTTTAAAGCCATCAGAATATTTCATTTTAGATTTACAGTCTCACTTTTTTTCCCTGCACCGGAGTCTACCTTAGAATGTGCTCTACACTGTCAAAGTCAAGGCCCCCAAAGCTTGGAAATGTGAAATAAAAGGTTCTTCCCCTCAAATTTAAATAAACTTTGTTGTAAATATGAATTTTGCTGCAACCCTTGTGAGATGACTCGTTCTTTCCCGGGCTCTGCTCTGGAGCAGCAGAGATCCAAGAGCCTGTTCTGTGTGGCTTTGTGCCTTATTTACTATAATTATTTCAACATCTGCTCCGAAGACAGAAATTTGTTTATCTCCTCGGAGGCTTTTCTGTGGCACTCAGTACTGCAGGGTTTGAATGCTTTATAAAATATTAATGGCTTTCTGTTCTTTCCCTTCTGTTCTCATCTCCATTTTCCAGACGGGAAATTCTGGCCGGCGTGTTAAATTGGGAGTTTGGTCCCCAATTTTGGGAGGGAGAAGCAGATCTCCTGCTTAAAGCCACTGTGGTGTGTTTGCAAACCCAGCTCAGGCCAAGGGGCGAGTTATTTCTCACTGATAATGTTTCTCAATTCTTTAGATGCAGCTTTCCCTGGGATCATTTCTTTTTATCTTTGCATTCTCTCTGTTTATTTCTAGTATCTTTGGAGAGAGAATTAATTATCCAATTGGTCTGGAGCTTTTCTTCATCATTTTTCACCACCCCTTCTTTTCCCACAATGCAAATTCCTACTAATTTTACAGACAATAGCTGAAGAAATCCCACTCACCCTCTCTGTTCCCATCCTTAGGCTTATCTGACCAGAATTTGCTGAGTTCCCTTCATTTAGAAGAGTTTCTCCTCTTGAATCAAAGGTGTAATTTACAGTTTTGATAGTTGTGTACTTGCAAATTACTTGAGAAATTCAGAGAAGATTCACTATTCACATTTCCAGGTGAATATTCACAGTGGGAACTGGGGCTGGAAATGCCTGTGGCAGCTGGTCATTGGGAATGTTCCATCCGAGGTGACTGAGGGAGCTCAAGCTGCACCATTGCTGCTACTGCTGATCCCAAAGGGGCTTGTTTTGATGGTGAGACCTTCCAGAGGGATTCCCAGGAGGATGAGGAGCCTTTAGGTTCAATATATTGAACTGAGGGCAGAGCTCAGTGGGGGCTGCAGCTTCCTCAGAGGGGCAGCTCCGATCTCTGCTCTGGGGGGACCAGGGACAGCACCCAGGGAACGGCCTGGAGCTGTGTCAGGGCAGGGGCAGGTTGGATCTCAGGACAAGGTTCTTCCCCCAGAGGGTGGTTGGGCACTGCCCAGGCTTCCCAGGGCAGTGGGCACAGCCCCAAGGCTGCCAGAGCTCCAGCAGATACTTCCCACTTGGACATTTTCCAGGGAATGGAGTGATTTATCCAAATGCAAAAGTCAATAAATTAGGAAAATTCTAACATGCACCTGCAGCTCCATTAAACATTAAGGAAACCCCCAAATCCATCCCATTCTCACATTGGAACAAGATGAACTTTAAGGTCCCTTCTAGCCCAAATTATTATCTTACTCTATGAAGCAGTTAGAGAATGGACACAGAGTTGATTAGACAGCCTTATCTGCAAAGTAATTATGATTTCCTGTCAAAATGTGAGAGTGTTTGGAGCAGGGACTCTGTGAGGGCCTGTCCTGCCTCTGGTGACATCAACTATTTTAATTAACAAGAGGACACTTGTTAAATTTGCAGATGGCCCAAAGCTGGGGTGGGCTGCAAGGATTTTAAAGGGCAGGATCAGAACTCAAACTGAAGTGGACAAATCAGAGTGTCATTCAATAAGGGCACAAATAAACTTCTAAATATAGATAGGACCAATTAACTGCGCAGGCAGAGGCTGCAGCAAGACCCAGGAGCTGGGTGGGCTGTGACCTGCCTGTGGGACAGCAGCATCAGGCTGGTCAGGAGGGAGGAGAGGGCTGGGAAACGGGATGGAAAAGGAAAACAAGGAAAACTTAATGTACAATAAAGACTTTTCAACTTGACATCAGTCTTCAGACCGGAAGATGTTACTGCAAAAGGTGAGGACACTCTGAGTACGATCTGAACCTCCTGGTGGGGCTTGAAATGATGCCCAGACCCAAGGAATACACTGGTTTTATAACTCCTTTTGCAGAAGTAGGATAGGATCTAAAAGAGAAGTGGATGCCAAAGGATCCTACATTGCTTTTGTTTGAAAAAAACTCGAGTCTAACCCCAAAATTTCACAGAATCACAGAACATCTCAGGCTGGAAGGGACCCCCAAGGATCACCCGGGCCAACTCCTGGCCCTGCACAGGGCACTCCAACAATCCAACCCTGTCCCTGAGAGCGTTGTCCAAACATTTCTTGAACCAATTAATAATGGTAAACTATTGAACTATATTGAACTATTATTGATGGACACTGGACTGCAGATGATCCCTTCAATAATACAAATAATTTCTTGGAACAAAAATATACATATCTCAGGGGAAAATACTGCTTTGCTCTTGCAAATATTTCAGAGAGTTTCCTCAGTACCAGTGCACCTGCACTGAACTTGGGTTTATCCTTTGCCCTAACAAGGTTTGACCTATGAATTCAAATCACTGCAGCTCTTTCAATCTTGAATCTTTATTCACTAACTCCCATCCTGTGTAAGTGCTGTCCTTGGGACAGGTCTAAGCTGTCTGAGCCACAGATTAACTTAGAGCTGCCCAAATGTCCAACCTGACCACAAACAAGCCAGCTCAGCTGCTTTCCCTATCCCATCCCTCACTTCCCACTGTGTTTAACTGAGCCAAACCTGTCCTGTCACCTGTAGAAATGACAAAAAAAAGTTTGAATAAAAAAATGAGGCACTAGAGCTGAAGGACACCCAATTAAATCAGGAATTTGAAGCTCCAAATCAAAATCTTGACACACTGGACAGGACAATCTCTGAGTTCAGCTGATCTCTGTGGTCCCTTCCAACCTCACCCCTTCTCTGGTGCTGCAATCTCCCTTCCAGCCTTTCAAGCTCAAACATTGGCAAATAGAAACTGGGTGAGGATCATCAGCCCCAAATCTGCAGCTGCTGATGATTCAGGAGCCCAGACAGCATCAAGCCTCGGGTCTTTAGGAGAGGGGAGTTAAAAAGGAAGTTGAACTGTTTCAAGCAGTGAAATCAGCAGGGTCTGGTTTGTCAGCATTTTTGTTTGGTTTTAGTGCAAATTTAGGAGTTGGGAATATCTCAGGGAGCTGCTGGAATCTGGGAAATTCAGGCTAAGACGGAGGCAGCCTGGTTGGTCTTCCTTCCTGCCATGACCTCAGCTCCTGATCTCAGCAGGTCCTGCTGCCCAGAGCAAGGACCCGGAGAGGCTCATCCCCTCAAGATCTCAACATCCACTCCTACAAGCTCCATAAATCTTCCTGGAGCTCTAGATGGGGGGAAAACAACCCTACACAAACTAGGAAATAAAAGGATGCCCCCTCCCAGCTGTGCCTCAGCTGATGGGATGCTCCTGGGTCTGGAGAAGGGCCAAAACCAGCATAGGAAACAAGGAGAGGAGCTGGAAATGGGAATGATGCTTTGGGATATCAATCCCAGGCTGTCAGGAGACACATTTGGTCCTGGTTCCTCACAGGTAACCTGAGCACAGTCAGTGAGGTCCTGCCCTCGAGGTTACAGCAAAAAACAACTGCTGCTTCCCTGGTGGCTGATATTCCCCACAGTCAAGGGCTGGCAGGGGCTGGGAATTCCAGGAAAGTCACAAAAAATGTGTCAGGATCTGGTAGCTTTGCCAACATTCATTTCTTTATAAAGGGCAGGAGGGAGGATCAGGAGAAACACCTCCATGAGCAGGAAGAGGCAGGAAGGCCAGGGCAGAGCAGGGTACAAAGGGGTGGGGACAGCAGCAGGTCTGATCCATGCCGCGAGCCCCAGCCACGGCCGAGCTGGAGGAGGCCTCAGGCAATAAACACTGTCCGAAGCATCTCCTGGACTTCACCCAACAGGGGAAGCTCAGGAGAGGCCTTGGAGTGTCCCTCACTGGGGATATTCCATCTGGGAACACTGCTGGGCTGGCCCTGGTCTGTGAGCCCATGAAATGCTCTGGGGAGTGTTCGGGGTGTCCATGTGGACACAGCCCTGTGCCTGGTGCTCTGGGATGGCCCCTGCTGGAGCGGGGAGGTGGAACCTGGTCACCCCTCGTGCTCCCTTTCGACGCGAGCCGCCCGTGATCCTGTGAAATCCAGAGGGTTCCCGCACCTTCCAGGCCTCCATCCCATCCCAGCGAAACCAGCTCAGGTCTTCCTGCCCACCCTGCCCTAGGTATGTCCCCGCAGCAGGAATGAGAAACACACTTTCCTCCCGAGTCAGGAAGAGTTTTAAAGAGTTTTTCCTCCCTGTGCACAGATTTTTTAGGGTCAAGTCCTTCCCTCGGTGAGCAGGTGGAGGAATGAATTAAATCATTCAATGTGAGCTGAGCTGTCAGCATTGATCTGAGCAGACAGGAACATTTGAAATGCTGTTTTTACCCACTTTAAATGTATCATCTTTCACGTCAACAAAAAAAGTGTTCCAAATCTCCTGGCACTGGAGCATAAGGAGGAAGAAGGAATTATGGCTCTGCACAAGGCAAAGTTAAAGAGGCAATTTCCTTACCATCCAATTTTCAGCACTCTGGAACAATGTTTAAATACAGAGGGGATACTGTGAACCAAAGCCCAGCAGTACCTACACAGTAGTCAAAGAAACAACTCAAAATGCACAAAATAAATAATAATGATTGCTAAGCCCTTCAGATTTTGCAGTTTACTAAACAGATGCACCAGGTAATTCAATTTAGTGGCTACAAAGAGTGTAATGGCTTAATGCAGTTTCGTATTTAGCACAGTGGGTTAACCATAAAAGTACAATTTATACTAATGGGTGTTTTAATCAGGGCAGTTTCCAAAGGGGAGCTGACAATTCTGCCACTCCACTTCCCTTCCCACTGCTATTTATTAATGATGTTGGGTTGCAGCTCAAGCAGCAGGAAAACTGTTCCCTTGATTCAGACAGCGAGGAATAGGAGAGAAATCAATCACTAAGGATTTTCTCACTCCATTCACTGTTTCTACAAAAATGCCAAGAAAAGCCTCTTTTTGTGGTTTCTTTCTGATGATAAGACTTGAGGGGACTTTCCTGGGCTCTGGGGTTAACAAGTGGCTAAAACTTCAGCCATAAGTTTCTCCCTTCCTTTGCTCCTGTTAGAGAATCACTGTAAAACCTCATTTCATGTTCTGCTTACCTGCCCTTCTAATTAATTAACTTATTACCCGCTCGTGTTCCTCCTGTTTAGAAAGAAAAGAATGAGGATTTTCCCCTGAAAACCACTCAAGGAGGCTGAAAATAATGAGGGGTTGATGCTGGACTTCAAGATTAACATAATATATACATGTAGTAGCTCATTCAAAAATCAATCAGGAAAGTGGGAGTGCCTTGTGAGAGGGATTTTTTCACTTCTCGTTGTGCTGCTGACCTGGGTTGGGACCTTGGAGAAAGGGAGAAGCTCATACAAAAAATCTACAAGAGAGCAGGAAATTTTAATTCCCAATTTATCAGATATTATATTTTGAAGGACCATTACAACCTTAGGTAGCATGTATTTAATAAGTCAGTAATGTATTTTTTTTTAAAAAAGAAGAATATCAGGTGATGATATTTGGGGATTTGATCCCATTAGCAAGGAAATTCCTCGCTGAGAGATAATTTGTAAAGCCTAAATAACAATAACTGAGGCTCAGTGTGTCACCTCAGAGCTGCTCAGTGCCCAACTCATCCTTCCAGAAGTTAGGACACGCAGAGATTCCTTCTTATATCGAGCATGTCTTAAACTCATAACAAAAGTTGTCTAGAATACACTTTGTTTTGAAAAAGAACCAACCCAAAGCAAATAAAAAAAACCCAAACCAAATCAAAAAAACAAACAAACAATCCAAAAAATACCTGAATAACACAAACCAAAAAAAAAATAAAATAAAACCAAGTGAGGTTTACGTATTTGTGATAAAAAGTAACTTTAAAATCATCTTTTTGTTGCACCTCTGTGAATTTTTTTCTTGTGGCAGCAGGATTTTGGGAGAATGGCAGAAAATAATTCCCAAGGGAGCCATGAAGGTGCTCGATGAGTTGCTGTGGTCATTTGTCTGCAGGGTGTCTCTCCAGACAGAAGATATTTTGCTTTATCATTCAGGAGAATCAGCCTGAAGGTTCAGCCTTTATTTTGTCATGGCCATTCAACATGAAAAAGAAGCCCAAAGGATGAATCTAAAATGCCTTTTGGTTTAATTTCCCCGAACTAAAGACCCTTTGGTTAAAGATCCTTATCAAACACCTCAGCTGGTTTGCACAAGTGCCTTTGGCAGCTCCTAAAATGCCATTTCCTGATCACAGGTGGAAAGGTGGCAGGAATTCCAGTGTTTTAAGCAGCAATTGTTTCAGGTTTTCTGTGAGTTATTCAGGGGTTGTGATGTCCTCTAATAAAACCTGGGGCTTGTAAATTAAACTCAGGGGGTTTTTTTCCCTGGGAGTTTCCAGTGACACTCGGTCCCCTTTGCAATATTTGTGTCGTGCTGCCGTGGGCGTTTGGAAGGAGGGGAGGGGAGGGGAGGGGAGGGGAGGAGATGGGGATATTGATCCTTTCAGGTCATTCAGCCCAAGTTTGTTCTCACAAACAGCAAGAACCACACAGGAGCTTTGTTTTTTCTGCTAAGGACCATCAGAGACCCTGAGGGAACACAACCGTGTTTGACATGTGCCACCAAAATTGTCTGTCACCTGAGGGCTTCTCAGTCATTTCATGGCAGAAGTGCCTGAGAGAAGAAAAGACCTCAAAGAAAAGCTCAAAGGCACCTTTCCCTGGGGACAAACCTTCAGTGCACACACACATCACACAGTACAACATCACTGAAGTCACACTTTGGACACGGGGAGCTGAGGGAAAACACATCTCCCCAAGCCCAAGTCACTGCAGTTCACAGCAGGTCAGGGCTGGACATAGAAAATAACTCCCTTGCAGGAGCATTTACTTTAAAAAGAATGATAAAAAGAAGTGATAAATACATATCAAAGTGCCCAGGCTGTGCCAGGCACTGCTGGGGGTGGGTGAGCACAGCAGGCTGTTCCCTCAGCACCACAGGGCTGAGGGATCTCCTCACCTGGACCTGGGGAACCTTCCCTTTGAGCCAACAAGCACCTTCCCGTGGTTCTGACAGTAGATCTCACAGGCTGTTTATATGGCAGTAAGGAGGAGGTCGATATTTCCGTGTCCCTTGCACCTGGAGTTTCCCAAACAGGATTCTGAAGCTAAATCAGACTGACCCCTTCACCCAGAGCCGGCTGAGCTGTGCTCCCGTCCCCCACAGAAGAGCCTAAAATTCAAACCAGACAGAAAACATGACCCTCTCAAGGTGCAGCTGCCTTTGCAGAGCTTTCTGGGCAAAGAGCAGGGTCGAGCTTTGCCTTCCCGGGGTGGGTCTGGTTGGGAGGGACCACAGTGGGTCACCTGCTCCAGCAGGGCCATCCCAGAGCCCCTGGCACAGGAGTGTGTCCAGAGGGGTCTGGAATGTCCCCAGGGAGGAGACTCCACCCCGTCTCTGGTCTCTGTTCAGTGCTGGGTCACTGCCCAGCAAAGAAGTTCTTCCTCATGTCCAGCTGGAGCTTCCTGGGCATCAGTTCCTGCCCGTTCCTCCTGTGCCATTGCTGGGCCCCCCCGAGCAGAGCCTGGGCCATCCTCTGCCCCCTCCCTGCAGCCCCTGATGGACATAAACAGCTTTTGCTGATGCTGGACCCACATTTCCATCCTCAGGCTCTGATTCCTCTGGTGCTGAGGTCTCTTCCCCCTCCAGAGCCCAGCTGGGACCAAAATGCAAAGCACATCCTCTGCATTGACACTTGACGTCCAGGCAGCCAAACCCCCCGGGTTTGCACCCTGCAGCTGGAACTCAGAGTGTGTTTATAGACACAGAGAGGTTTAGTTGGTGTATCACAAGTTCCTCCCATAGCTGGGGGTGCTGTAAGAAGTTAATTGTCAGCAGCAGTCAAACTCCATTTGGTACTTGACTCCCTGATCTGACTTTATTGCTATTTATAGCCCATTCAGTGCTTTAGCTCCTGGTTTTATTCTCTTTCCTCTCTTATGTTTTTCTTCCCACCTTGTTCTAAGAAGGTTTTGGTTTTCCTGGCACCCTTTTCATCCCCCCACCACCTTCCACCCTCTCATCCAAGTAAGTTTATTTAAAACCCAAACACCACAGAACTATAAGGGCTCCTACTCAACATCATGAAGTTATTCCAGATGTTTACTCACCAAAAAATAGACAGTGAGCTCACGTGGCTGTGGGAGGTCAGAGCAAAGGACTGAGTTTACTGCACGTAGTCCCAAGGCAGAAGCTCTTGGGGCTCCAGTCGTGTCCCCCAGGGACCCACTCGTGGATGTGGGGCTGTGACAGGGGCTGTGCTGAGCTGATGCTGTGAAAGCCAGAGGAGTTCCTCCACATCAGTCATTCAGCAGCTGAAGCACAGCCTGAAATCAGGGTATCAGGTGGAGGTTGAGCCTTTCCTCTTATTGAGAGATCTCACTTAATTACGTCTCCCCAAAACACAGCCTGGGGTGACTGTGGGACAAGGGGAGATCTGCACCGAGCCTTGGTCTGCAGGGCAGCTCCCTCCTGCTGCTTCCCTCTGCAAGGGACAAGACGCATTTTTTTTGCCTCTTACAAAGCCCAGCCAAAAAGAAAAAATTAAAAAAAAAAAAAAAGAAGTGGTAAAAAGTTAAACAGGGACAACACCAGCCTACCAGCCGCTTCACTATTCCTTGCAACATGTTATTTTCTTGTCTGATTTGTCAGAGAGTTTCCTGTTAAGTGCAGAGACATCAAATTTAACTGGTCTGGCTTCTACCTCCTTTCCCAGGGAGAAGGGAGATATGGTAGGGAAACGTTCTCCCATGGGATATGATTAAGAAATGTCCACGCACTGACCCTTGTGGGCATCACCCCACTTTCCTCCACAAACAAAAGGCCTTAGACATCAAGAAGTACCAATCTCATCCTTATAGAGATGGGGGGAGGGAAAGACCAGACAAAATGTTCTGAAGGTTGGCAAGAACCAGAGCAGGACTCAAGGATTCCCCCAGCACACAGCACATCTTGTCTTGTTCTCACTTCCAAATGGACACCAAAAATTCAATAATCTGAAGTCTGTGCTAACAGGGCAAGGTCAGAGCAAGGTCTAACACTCAGCTGGAGGACCTGCCTTGAACAAGTTCCTCTCGGGAAATGGGTGTCAAGAGTTTTACTGCGTTTCACCAAAACAACCACAGCCAATATTTACCAGGCTCTTTTTCCTTGACTGGTTTTCCTTTCAGAACAGAGCAGCAGCGTGCCGGGATGCTTGTGTTATCAAGGAGGACAGCAATGCATGAGGAGGTTTATTTTTATATCACAAGTCCTTTGGGACAAGGATTATCCAGTATAAGTTAAAACACACCACCAGCATTTCCCCAACAGCACAGGACGGGCTGGGAGGGAATTTGCAAACCAATTAACACATGCATTGGATTGGTATTGGACTGGTAACATTCTTTAGCAGTATGACAGACTCAGACCCCAGATTTTGCCTGGGGTTCAAGAGAGATTTGGTAATTTTGCTATAAATACACATTTTTCCCACTCAAACACCGCCCTCTGCTGCAAGCGGGGATCGATGCTCGGGAGCAGATTCCGGAGCGTTGCCCTTGGCAACGCGGTTGTTTAAGGCGATAAAAATTCTGGTGTGTCTCCGGTTTGGAAAATGCCAGAGCATCAAAATGCAAATGATTCAGCCTCCTGCAAAGGGCATCTGAGGTAAAGGGATATGTTTAACTTCGGTGTCTCTGGGAGGAAGATGGTGAGAGCTGGAACGGGGCTTGTTGCAACACTCGGGGCATCTGTTGTGTTGTCACCTCGCTGGCCTGAAGGAGCGTGTGAGGAGGGGTCCTGCCCACTCCTGCAACACTTGTGGGGTCTTTTTAATCTGACAAGGAGGTCAAACTCACACTAAACCGGGATTTTTAATTCCTCTGTAATGTATCCCCTTTTCACAAAGTGGATCCCACTCTTCTCATTCCTTCTTTTCCCCACGCTCTTTCTGCTCGGGGAAAGACTTCTTATAATCAGATGAGACTCGTATAATCAGCTATAATTGCCCCAACTTGGCAGAGGAGAAACAAAGCTGGTCTGATTGCTCTCATTTGCATTTACACCTCAACAGTCTCCTCCAGGCCAAAGCCGCTCCATCTTGGCCCGGGCAGTTCGGCAGCAGCAAAAATTCATCTCGCCCAGAGCAAAAATGCTGATTTCCCCCTCCCAGTCCGGGGCTCCCAACGAGTCCTATCCACAAGGAAGCATTTTTTATTGGGAACAAGATGATTAATGGCAGAGCAGCAGTAGATCAGCCTGCAGTCCCCTGGGCAGAGCTGGTGTCCCTTGGGTGGCCGGTTCAGCCCAGCACAAGCCCCTGCAGATGTACAAAGTCATGAAACATGGCGCTTTAAAATTCACCGAGGGAAACTATTAATTTCTGCTCGTCTGGTTTGCCTCAGAATGGATTTAGAGGGAAGCACCTGAGCTGTGCTAACGTTAGGGATTGTATGGGGTTTATAATGGATGAGAGAAACGCAGAGAGAGCTCCACGAGGAGTGGGGGAAGGCACTGGGGGTTTGTAGGAGCAGCAAAACTGATCTGCCAAAAGGTTTAATGAACCCATTGAGCTGCTGCTGCTGTGCCCTCCCTCAGGGCTCCCAAGTGGTGCTGGATAAAACCAGAGCCCTCCGGGGTGGGTGTTTTGGGCCCCTGTGAGAATCCATGCCTGTTCTCCTGCTCAGAGAATTCATCTCCCAGCTCCATCATCTCTGTTCATCTCGCCAGGGTCTGCAGGGACGGGTCAGAGGTTTGCAATCTCGCCAGAGGTGGAGGTCATGGAAATAAATGACATTTACTATTGATATTTCCTGGAAGGACTGGAATGTTTCAGTGAGAAACAGCTCAAAATTCCTTATATCCCATGGCAGTGCAACACTTCAATATCCAGAACTACTCATCCCACATGAAAATTAGAAAATAAGGAATCAAGAGGTTCAAGTCTGATCCCTCTGAAATTACCATTTTGAGAAAAAAATGAAATGGTCTTTAAAAATAACAGATTATTTCGTGAAAGTTCTAATTTTGGTTTATATTGCAACAGGAAAAATAGAAGCCCAACACTCAGGCAACTCTTATTCCTTAGTGTTTATTCCTCAGTAGTCCCTGGTGACCTGAGGGCAAATACTTTTGTATTTAAAGTAGTAGAATGAACACTCCAGGAAATGGAGGAAAACAACTCTGCAGAGATAAACTCCACAAAATGAATTGTGATATCAGTTTAATCTTCTCCCAGCACCCTGGGCAGGGCCTGAGGCTCCAGCCAGGCCCTGCAATCCCAGGGAGCAGGAGGGGTTAGAGGGGAGAGAGAGGAGGAATCCACAAATGCCAATTAATTTGACTTTATAAGAGACAAGCTGGGGTTGTATTTAAAAAGACATGAGCAGAAAGCAAAGATCAGGACCAAGGGCATTGAAAAGTTACTCTGATTTAATAACAGAGCAATGAAAAGAGAGAACCTTGAGACAAGGCTCCGTGGGGAAAGGAAATTTCTTTTCAACAGCTATTCTTAGTTATGTGATGAGTCAAGAAAGGCTTGAATGGGGTGAGAAAGTTTGGGATGGGGTGAGGGTGCAGGAGGTCATGGAATATGCTGAGTTGGATGGAACCCCCAAGGCCCATCCAGTCCAACCTCAGCCCTGCACAGGCCCAGCCCCAAGAGTCACCCCATGTGCCCCAGAGGATCAGCCAAACCCTCCTGGAGCTCTGGCAGCCTTGGGGCTGTGCCCACTGCCCTGGGGAGCCTGGGCAGTGCCCAACCACCCTCTGGGGGACGAACCTTTCCCTGAGATCCAACCTGCCCCTGCCCTGACACAGCTCCAATGAAATGACTTAGCCAGTCTGAGCAAACTAGCAAAGCACAACCCACTGGCCCCTGCAATGAGGGTTGTTGCCTCCCTGCACAGGGGCATAGCAGGGCCAGCAAGGGCACAAATCCAGCTGCAAACATGAGCCAAGGGAGCAAATCAACTCAGAATCCCAGAATCACTGAGTTTGGAAAAGCCCTCCAAGATCATCGAGTCCAATCTGTGTGACTCCAATCTGTGTGACTCACTTTGTCAACCAGACCAGAGCGCTCCCCTGCCAACTCACATGGGAGTGTGCACACCCCAGTGACTGCCACAGATCACAGAATCACAGAATGATTTAGGTTGGAAGGGACCTTAAACCCATCTCCTTCCACCCCCTGCCATGGGCAGGGACACCTTCCACTAGCCCAGGTTGCTCCAAGCCCCGTCCAACCTGGCCTTGGACACTTCCAGGGTTCAGCTCTCACTGAAGAGAAGCTGAAGGTGCACAACAGAGGAAATCCCTTCCCTGGGTGAGCCCAACCCTTCACCAACCCCAACACAAAATTGGGCTGCACTGGTCCCCTTCAGACCAGCACAGGAGCACATCACTTCTCATCACACCACTGACATCATCTGCACAGCCCAGCTCTCAGAATCATCCAGTCATGGAATCATGGAATCATTAAGGTTGGAAAAGACCTCTAAGATCATTGAGTCAAAAAGTTCCTCTGGTGTGAAGCCACCTGCTATGTCTCTAAATTTATCTTGAAACCTGTTTTCTTGAGGACTCTCCTTGGCCTGAGATCCTTCAGCAGTTTCTTGAGGTTCATATCTGACTTTAGGCATGGTGTATGAAGCATATTCAAAGTCTGTACCTCTGCCTTCAGCCTAAATGGTCTTGGACCACTGGGGAAAGGGAACTCAGGAACTACAAGGCAGAATAAGCCAAAATTTGGGCAAATTTTTAAAAATTGGGCCTTGTAACCCCTTTCCAGGAGAGAAATAGCCAGGACAGCTGCTGAACTGGATCCCACTGAAGACACGCAGCAGCAGCTCAGCTGCTGTGACGGTGAGAGAGAGCATCACCCTGGGTTGAGGATGGGCCGAGGAGACGAGGGTTTGACCAAAGAGGAGGCTGAAGAATACTCTGACTAACTTAGAAAGGTAAATTTAACTTTTTATATCTCAGATCTCACACTAGGCTGGGCACAGAAGAGAAATGAGTGACACCGGTACCGCAGAAAAGCACACTGAGGATTCCCCAGAGTGACCCTGCAGGAGGACAGACCTGCCCTCCTGGGGGACATCAGCACACATCTGAGGCCATGGGAGCTTATTTTTTAGAGTTTACATCCTTTTTAACCATTCAAGAATGCCTAGTCCTGCCTGGTGATGGTTGTTCAGCTAAAATCCTTATTTAAAGTGACCAAATTCAGTATTTGGTCTGTGACAATCCCAACCCTAAACAGGAGGAGAAATCCTGTACTGCCACAGAGTCAAAATATTTAATGGTTGTGGTGTTACTGGAATGAAATAACACAGAGAGTTCCCAAAAATCAGGTTTTAACACTTCCAGTAGGATTCTATTTTAATAGTAGTTTTAAAGATCTTTAGGCAATAAATGCAAAAAAACCCCTGTTGATGAATCATTAAGGCCACATCTTAGATTAGTCCTAAGTCAGAAAGTGTAGAAGTTCAAGGCTTGATTAACCTTGTGCTTCACACACAAATAACTCCTCATTTTTTACATGCAGTGTTTGCATTTGAATTAATACCCAGTGTTAATTGTCTGGTCAGAGTTCTCTGCCTTCAGCCTAAATGGTCCTGGACCAGTGAGGAAAGAGAACTCAGGACCTAGAAAACAATAATCATTTATCCAGATTTTTTAATCGAAATTAAAGGAATTCATGAACTAAAATATGAAGAATACAAGGGACATAAAATTCTGACATTAGATAGGATGAGTTTTCCTTCTTTCTGTTTATTGTACACCATACACTGTTCACTGTTTAATTTATGATTATCTTCATTGTCTTCATGCGTTTAAATGTCTGGAGACTTTGATTAAGGGAACTTAATCAGTACCAGATTATATCAAATGCTCCTTAGAATATGGTACTGAAGATCATATCGAGATTTAAAAACTGCAAAAATAAAATTTAGAGAGAACAAATTATAGAACACTGCAGATTACTAGAAGTTTTTAACACTCCATCAGCTGTTAAGTAGTTTTTAATGCTCAGAACAGGAACCAGAGAGGTTTCATTTTTGCTTATATTATTTAGAAACCTTCCTCTTTTCTATATTTTTTTTTTATTTATTTACAGAGGAGCTCATTTTACAAGGTTAAAATCTGAATCAACTTGTTAAAAGAGCCACATTAATGTTTTCTTCCTCCTGGACCCTCATGAACAGTGTCTGTACCACAATCTAAACGTACAATTTTCTTTTTTTTCCCCCTTGTTTTGAGGAAGAGAAAGGTTTTATTTGACAAAACAAACATCAGCTGAAAGCTGTGTCTGCTGCTGCTCCCCCCTGCCCTGCGCTTGCCTTGTTTATTAATTGGGGGGAAATATTGTTAGAGGAAAAAATGAAGAGTTTGGCTGGTAAAAAACACTTCCCACAGCCCCCAAAACTCCACAGCAACAGGAATTATCAGGATGTACCTTCATGAACAGCCCCAGAGCAGGGAAACCCGTGAGACCAACTTCCCAGGAGTCTTCTCCAGCACTGACCCCACGGGATCAAACTGCCTCCTGCTCCACCTCCGGCTCCGGGAGACGTGTCCCAGCAAGGACCCTTGGAAGTGCTTCCCAACTTATCCCAGCCCACTGCGAATGGCTCCAGGAGCGGCCGAGGGGAGAGGGAACAGGGAAAGCTTTGTTTTCTTGGGAAAGGGTTGGGAAATGCCCTTTCCTCCCGCGGGAGAAGCGAACGCTTGGCTCGTGGAGACACCCGGGGACAGGCAGGACGAGCTCCAAGCTGTTCCACTGCTGGAAAAGCAGCAAAAACCTTGGCTTGGGGCACCAAGACCTTCCTCAACACCCCAAATGCAGCACAACCTCGAGTCTCCCGGGGCGTCCAGCAGCTCCACGGAAAACTACCGTGGCTTTGAGGGGAGAAAGCACCCGCGGGTGCCTTTCCAGCTCCAAGGCCGGGTCACAGCCGTGTTTGCTGCAGCTTCTTGGCATCAGTCAACCTTTAAAGCTCATGGGTAGGTGAAGCAGAAGGGGCTGGGGCAGGAGTGGAGCAGCAAAGTGGGAGTAGAGCAGCAAAGTGGGAGTAGAGCAGCAAAGTCCTCACCGGTCCCTCAGCGGTGGTGGAGCCATGGGGTAGAGCAGCACCTGCTTTTTGCAGCCCACTGGCCACAAAGCAGCCAAAAAAAATCAAGTTGGTTTTCGTCTCTGGGATGGAGATCTGGGAAGAAAGGCTCCAAAAGGGTGTAGGTGTCTCGGTGTGAACACTCTCTGTGGCTGAGGAGGTGACACAAAGCCCCAGATGTTCCCAGGAAGGGCCCCTGGGAGTAAGAAGCACCTGCATTTGCCCACAGCCCCCGACAGCCCACGTGAGGCTTTTCGAGCTCCTCTGACTAAAACAGAAACAGCCCCTGGGCCGCCCCGGGCAGGTGGGGTTGGAGCTGCTGCAGCCCCAGCCCAGCTTAGGCTGCAGGTCCTGCAGGGCTGGGTTTGGTGTCATTCAGCCCACACACCACCAAGGACCAGGTGAAGAACCATAACAATGAGATTTCTTTCGATTTTTAGTATGGTTTTTTTTTTCACTCTGAGCTACAAGTGTTCCTCCATATCTGACACTTTTCTCCAAGTTGTTCCGCCGTCCCATGTTTCCCCAACTTGTTCCATCATCCACTGTTTTCCTGTTTGTTTTTATCTGAACATAAATCTGAACACAAAAACAACCCCTAAGCCCTGAACACATGACTCTAATATATTTTTCCTGATGTGATAAAATTCCTGATAAAACTTTGCAATACCTCTGGAAAACTCTCTCAAACAAAGGAACATTTTGCTAAGATATTCCCCACAAAGCAGTAATTCCAACACACCCTCACAGTGTTTAAAGCCTGGTTCTGTTTTACTCTGTGGTGCACTGTAAGATTATCTTTTCACTTGACATTAATCTTTAACAGGAATTTATATAGAAACGATCTCACTGTATTCAAGTGTTTAGTCTGGGACAGGGAAAAAATATTCCCACCAGTCTATCCTGTTTAACACGGAGCCTTTTCACTTGGAATAACCACCCTATTTTGGGGGATACAGAGACACAGCATATTTTGGCTGGAATTTTATCTTTGAGTCCCTATTTAAATTGGCATTAAAATGCCTTGAATTTTGAACAGGCTTTTAAAAAGAAAAAAATAACAAAGAACCCCAATAGCTGCCTGAGCCACCAGAGCAGGAAGATTTCAAAATTCTTGTGGTCTGAAACCCATTCAAAGATGAACTGATTGTGGATTGTTTTATGATCTCAGTCTGCCCTGGAAATTTGTGGTGGCACTACAAGTGTTACAGTGACTTCTCCACACTGAGGGTGAAGAGAACAGCAAAAAATTCCCTGTTTGTTTTAAGGAGCTGGACGTAGTGACACCTCAGCCCCACTCAAACTGGTGTTATGGGATGGAATAAACTGAAGGTCCTTTCAGAATAAGTCAGGGAATCACAGGATGGGTTGGGTTGGAAGGGACCTTAAAAAACATCTTGTCTCACCCCCTGCCATGGGCAGGGACAACTTCCACTGTCCCAGGTTGCTCCAAGCCCCGTCCAACCTGGCCTTGGACACTTCCAGGGATCCAGGGGCAGCCACAGCTTCTCTGGGAAACCTGGGCCAGGGCCTCCCCACCCTCACAGCCAGGAATTCCTTCCCAATATCCCATCTCTCCCTGCCCTCTGGCAGTGGGAAGCCATTCCCTGTGTCCTGTCCCTCCATCCCTTGTCCCCAGTCCCTCTCCAGCTCTCCTGGAGCCCCTTTAGGCCCTGCAAGGGGCTCTCAGGTCTCCCTGGAGCCTTCTCTTCTCCAGGTGAACCCCCCCAGCTCTCCCAGCCTGGCTCCAGAGCAGAGGGGCTCCAGCCCTGGAGCATCTCCGGGGCCTCCTCTGGACTCTCTCCAGCAGCTCCACGTCCTTGTGCTGCTGTTCCCAGGGCTGGAGGCAGCTCTGCAGCGGGGTCTGAGCAGAGTAAATATCCTTTGGTGAAGGAATTGGGCATCACTGTTCAGACAGCATTTATAACAGTGGCCCAAAGAAACTGCTGCTGCAAAAATTATGAATAATAATAATAATAATCTCAGAAGAATAGCTGCTGTATTCTACAGAGACATTGGAATGCTACATACAGGGAGGGAAGATACTCCTGAAACCAGGTGGGATGGGAGTCACCCTTGTGCTCCTGCTCAACATTGCGGCTGAAATATGATTTTGTTCTGGGCTGCAACAGGGTTTCATTAGTGTGTGTTTGGTTTCTTGCACAACACAAGCTTGGTGTGCTCCAGGGGCTGTGCCAAGGTTTTCAGAAACAGCCTTTTGCTGTGTTTATGTGCTACATGGAACATTATAAAGGTTTATTAAACTTTAGTCAGGAATAAGATCTAATCAGCAGCAAATAGGGCAAATAATCAAAAGTATTTATTAAATAGAAACCTGTAACACAATTGAAACAATTAATGGAGCCATCAGGGAGGTGTTCTCCCCTGCCCTGGTAGATGTTAGGCAAATCCCAGTGTGCAACACCCAGTTGCAGCTGGAGGGATGTGCCCAGCAGTCCCCAGTATATCTGGGCTGTCCTGGGCACCCTGGACTGGTGCAGAGCTCTGCCCTGGGCTGTCCGGGGGATTTGTGGATGGGTGTGGTGAGGATAACCCTGTTCCTCTATCCCGTGGAGAGAGGCCTTGTGGGAGGCACGGGCTGCTCTGAGAGCAACAAACTGGTCAGAGCTAAACCCACAGGGCTCCTTGAGGGGAAGAGCCATGCTGAGGGGCAGAGACCAGGGACAGCACCCAGGGAACGGCTGGAGCTGTGTCAGGGCAGGGTCAGGTTGGATCTCAGGGAAAGGTTCTTCCCCCAGAGGGTGGCTGGGCACTGACCAGGCTCCCCAGGGCAGTGGGCACAGCCCCAAGGCTGCCAGAGCTCCAGGAGGCTTTGGCTGATCCTCTGGGGCACATGGGGTGACTCTTGGGGCTGGGCCTGTGCAGGGCTGAGGGTTGGACTGGATGGGCCTTGGGGGTCCCTTCCAGCTCAGAACATTCTGGGATCCTGTGGTAAACAGACACATGGAAACCAGGCAAGTTCAAAGCTGCTGTGAAATCTTTCTCCCCGATCTGCATGTTCAGCAGCCCCTGGCCAGGCAGGTACAGAGATTTTGCTCATGTCTTTTCTCATTTCTGCTGCAGCACCTCCCCAGGGCTTCCTCAGGCTTGGCCTGCAGTGGTTTCAGCACGTGCTGCCTTTAAACTCACGTGTTGCTCAGCAGCACCAGTGACACTCAAAAAGCGTCTTGCAGAGGTGCTGCTCCAAGACTCAGGGCATGGGAAGCACCACGCAGGCCCCAGAGCTGCTGCAGCCAGGGCTGTGGGAGCAGAGCAAGGAAATTACACTCATAAAATCATGGAATATCCTGAGTTGGAAGGGACCCCACAAGGATCATGGAGTCCAACCCTCAGCCCTGCACAGGCCCAGCCCCAAGAGTCACCCCATGTGCCCCAGAGGATCAGCCAAAGCCTCCTGGAGCTCTGGCAGCCTTGGGGCTGTGCCCACTGCCCTGGGGAGCCTGGTCAGTGCCCAACCACCCAAAAACCACTTCTCTTTCCTCTCCTGCACATTCACCAGCCCTGCCCAGCTCCAGCCCAGGGATCCCCTGTTTTTTCTGTCACACCACAGATGGGGAAATTCCCTGAGGCTCCTTTGGTTAAAGTTTTCAGCTTCACACCCCTCTCCAGTTACCAGTGACAACTGCAAAAAATCCCAGTGGCATCTCATCTGTGCTCACGTGTCCATACACCAAGGTTAGGTGGGAAAACATGAATTTTAGGAAACACTGTAAATTATACCACACAGTGTTCAATTTTAAGATGCCAACAACTGATTTTATCAATCATTTCTGAAATATCGGTCCAGACCTCATATCCTCCCACCAGTTCAGGTTCCACAGGAATGATCCAAACTGGGCTTTAGTCATCCTGAAACTCTACAAAGGGCCAGAGCTGTGTGCTCCAGCTTCATCTTCACCTTCCTTTTCTTTCATGGTTCAGGAAAGAGGTTCATCTCTGCAGCGAAATTTGTCCTCACCACTCACTCATGGTCCAAAAATCTCAGGGATTATCCCCCCAGGTAACAAACCTCATGGTCTTTATTCCATGTGGGAGAAAGGAGGGATAACACAGGTGCTGGTTTGGGCTGGGGGGGAGTTAACTTTCTTCCCAATGCCTGGCTTTGGGATTTGTGCTGAATACGGGGTTAAGAATATGGAGATGTTTTTGTTATTTCTGAGCTTGCACAGAGCCAAGGCCTTTCCTGCTTTTCCTGGGGAGGGGGCTGGGGGCTGTAGGAGGATGGGAGGGGACACAGACGGGACAGATGACCCCAACTGCCCCAAGGGATGTTCCAGACCATGTGACATCATGCTCAGTGTATAAAGAGGATGGAAGAAGACGGAACAGGGGGAGTGATGGTGCTGGGACCCTGCTCTCCTGGAGGAGCTGAACATCTGCCCAACCATGGGAAGCAGGAAATGAATTCCTTGGTTTGCTTTGCTTGTGTGAGTGGCTTTTGCTTTCCCTATTCAGGTGTCTTTGTTTCAACCCACGAGTTTTCCCACCTTTACCCTTCCAATCCTCTCCCTGATCCTGCAGGTGGGGGGTGGGGTGGTGAGTGAGGGGTTGTGAGGGCCTTGGGGACTGGATGGGGTGAAACCACCACACCGAGCCATGTGGGATGGAGGATGGAACTTCCCCACCTGGCCATGTGGGATTGAGGTTGGAATAGGATGGAACTTGCCCACCCAGCCATGTGGGATTGAGGATGGATGGAACTTCCCCACCCAGCCATGTGGGATTGAGGATGGAATAGGATGGAACTTCCCAGGACACCCATCCATCTGGGATCGAGAATGGAATTTATCAGGACACTCATCCATCTGGGATTGAGGGTGGATGGAACTTCCCATGACCCTCAGCCATGTGGAATTGAAGATGGAACTTCCCATGACTCCCATCCATCTGAGATTGAGGATGGAACATCCCAGGACACCATCCATCTGGGACTGAGGATAGAATTTAGCAGGACACCCATCCATCTGGGATTGAGGAGGGATGGAACTTCCCAGGACTCCCGGCCATGTGGGATTGAGGCTGGAACTTCCCACCACACCCATCCACATGGGACTGAGGATGGAATTTCCCCACACAGCAGGATCTCTGACAGAGAGCTGCCCCAGCCCCCGTGGGCAGCTCTGCCCACAGTAAATCCTCACAGTGGAGGTGCCAGCTGGGCTGGCATTCCCCAACCACAGCCACTCCTGTGCCCCACGTGCCCCTCAGGCAGCTCTGGGACGTGGGAACACATAATCCACACATTAAGAAAGCTTGATATTGTTACATTAAAACCCTTGCAATCTGAGGCCACAAGTCACGGCTATTGGACAATCCCTGGGTGGAGAGCGTGGAGCCAGGATTTCACCTGCAATCTTTCCCTCTGCCTTTTCACCTGCTGGCATTCATTTCCCGCTGGTGATCCCAGGCTGGAGTTATGTGCAGAGCCTCTGAAATGGTGGAAGGCATCATTTCCCGGAGGAAATGCCACATTTACACTGGCATTGCTGAATGGAAATATTTTTCCAACTGTGCAGAATGAAAATAATTTCTTTTTTTTTCCCAAAGCTTTCCCGGCTTTCCCTGGGTGAGCAAGTCTCACACAACCAGGAGCTTGAGCATTTGGAATCTCATCCTAATTCTAAACTAATTCTTCCCTGTGAGGGTGGGGAGGCCCTGGCACAGGTTGCCCAGAGAAGCTGTGGCTGCCCCTGGAATCCCTGGAAGTGTCCAAGGCCAGTTTGGAGCAATCTGGGATACTGGAAGATGTCCCTGCCCATGGCAGGGGGTGGGACTGGATGAGCTTTAAGGTCCCTTCCAACCCAACCCGATCCAACCAGCGATTCCATGGTTTTAATTTAGGCTGAAGCATTCCAGGAGGCAAAACACACCTTCATAACACTTGTGCTCCTGTATAATAATCACGCTGTGATCACACTGTCCAAATACAAGATGTGTATAAGAAACGTAGATTTTCTTACGCATTTACCTTTTTGGAAGAAGTAACAGCGCCAAAAATATTGTGGTAATATTTTGTTGTGTGAAGTTATGCTTTTTTTTTCACTTGCACGTGCATGAACAACACAGGGACAAAGCATCTTTGCTCCTGAAGTGTCACTGTCAAAGCCATGGTGTTGGAATTCTGTATTTAATTAATACTTTAGCCTCCAGGAGACCATATATGCTGGGCAATGATGCCATCTGAGTCATTAATCTGTTTGCTGCTAATCCAGGATAGTAACAAGAAGCCACTTTAGACAGGATTAAAAAATTTAAACAAAACCCCTTTCTGATTTCAGGGAAATTCCGTTTTTCTCCGTGTGAAAGATTTACCAAAAACCAGATTTTAGGTCATTTCACAGGGCCAACTTTTGAGCCCTGTGAGCCCCCAACCCCCTTTCCCTGCTCTGAACCTTTAAGACGATGGAAGGGAGATTTGAGGCTGAAGGGAAACCTTAACCTGCACAGACACACGGAGCCTGGAAAATCACCCTGTGCCTTAATCACCGTATTTGGAGTTCAATGGGAGGGCAGCTCCGAATTCTCCTGCAGTTCCACTGAGGGTGCAAGGCAAAGTTTTACTGTTGGACTGAGATTTCTGCGCTGTGCAGGGATGGAAAGGCCCTTAATTGTCTCTGCTAATGGCTTTCAGGATGATGAGTGGCTCTCGCTTTGCGAGCAGGAAGACGTCGGTAATTGTGAGACTTATTAATTTCATTTAAAGTGCCAAGGCTGACATCCTGCAACTGTGGGCTCTTAAAACCTGCCTCTTAATTGTTGTAAAGCAGCTTTAAGAGCACTTTAAGATGTCTCTATTTACAAGTTTAAAAAAAAAAAAAAAAAAAANNNAAAAAAAAAAAAAGGAAATAAAAAAGCAGCCCTATAAGATCTTAAATCTCCTGGCAGGATTCCCATTCGTTTGGGTATTTACTAGAGACCAGGTTATTTCCCCCTGGATGAAAATCCATGTACAGTCAAGAGAATATTCCCTGAAGTCCCGGCAGAAATGAGTCCTAAATCCAATTTTGAACAATATAAATCAGTGTCTTAGTTTCTGTGATTCCATATGGTGAAGAGAATGAAGTGTTTGTTGCTCAGCTCAGAAGCAGCAGGGCTGTAACTTAGATATTAATGGGTTACATGATATTTATTTAATCTCTTTTATTTTGAAAACTGCCATTTTTTAAATTTTTTTTTAGATTGTGAAAGCCAAAGCGGAACCTCTTCTGGTTTCAGGTGACTTAAATATTTGAGCATTTCCTACGTTTCCCTCCCAAGGAATTCACCTCAGTATCTCCAAAGGTGCTTTTTGAGGCAGCAGGAAACTCAAAGTCGTTGGAGTGGGGATAAAACACGAACCTAAGCTGGTGTCTCCCTTCCTGCTCCTCCTCTTCCAGGTCCTTCCCAAATCTCAGCCCTTCACTTCCACGGGCTTTGTTCTGCTCAAAATACACCGGCAGCTCAGCAGGGGAAGGAGGGTAGGACCATGAGGTGCCCATCTTCCCCAGCAGCTCCCTGGAGCATTGTCCTCTTAGAGCTTTTCGTCCTTAAAACATTTAATGGTCTGTCAACCACAAAAAAAAATGGATAAAGCCTCTAAAAAATGGAGCTAAAGGCAGTTTCCCAGCCCAAAATTCAGTTTGCCCAAAGACATGCACATCTTAGAATTATGGACTCATTAAGGTTCTAAAAGCCCTCTAAGATCGTGAAGTCCAACCCATTGGCACTGCCAAGGTCACCACTGAACCATGTCCCCAGGTGCCACCTCTACATGATTTATGAACACCTCCAGGGATGGGGCCTCCACCACTGCCCTGGGCAGCCCCTTCCAGGGCTGGACAACCCTTTCCATGAAAAAAATGTTCCAAATATCCAACCTGCCCCTCCCCTGGCACAGCTGGAGGCCGTTCCCTCTGCTCCTGTCCCTTGTTCCCTGGGAGCAGAGCCCGACCCCCCCCGGCTCCCCCCTCCTGTCAGGGAGTTGCAGAGCCAGAAGGTCCCCCCTGAGCCTCCTTTTCTCCAGGCTGAGCCTCCCCAGCTCGCTCAGGAGTTCTCCAGTCCTTTCTCCTGCTGCTCCAGCCCCTCCATCTTCCTTTCTCATATTTCCAGTGTTGTCCATCAAAGATACAGTTTGATGCAAATCCCTGGTCGCTGCTTTTGGGGATCCACTGCAGCTCCGAGGAGCTTCATTTAACCCATTGTTATTAGATGGACTCTGTGCCATTCCTCACCCACCCACCAGCCAGGAAGAACAGGGATTCAAACCCAAAATGCCCAACAAACATCCTTCCATGACCTTAAAAACTTCCCAGACCCAAAACTAGTTAACAAGGTGAGGGGAGGGTGTGAGCTCCAAATTTTTGGGGAGAAACTTGTTCTGACGTGGATCAAAGGGGACTCTTTTCATGCTGCAAAATTGATTTGTGGAAGAAGCACATTTGCAAGGAGTTGCAAATGTTGTGTTGTTGAAAAATGGCCCCATTCCCCAAAGCCTCTCTATTATTTTAAAGCGTAAATAAAAATAGCAGCGTTTTCCTTACACTGGAGAGCTCTAAAACTTCGGCTGGGAAGGATGAAATCCTGCTCTGCAGCTCTAAAATTAAGATTCACGGGTCTCTTTCCAACCTCCAAGCCGTTCTGTGACATAAAACGTGAAACTAAGCGTTTGTTTTTCATTTAAAAGGCCTCATTAAGACCAAACCCGAGCTTCTTCAGCCCCGTAACAGCTCTAATACGTCAAACCTAATAGAACCTCTCCACTGTGGGGTGCCTTTGGAGGATACAGAGACATCAAAAGGATCCTGCTGTTTTGCAAGCCCAACATCCTTCTTTCTCCCAGGATCATCATTCCAAGGCAGCAGTTTAGCAGAGGACTTAAGCCTGGGCTTGCAACCATTTATCTGCTGCAGAGACACTTAAAGCATGTGCTAATGGCCCACTGCAGTTGCAGCATTTAAATCCACCCATAAAATTAAGCCCTTCCTGGGTTCATTGTTGGGTTGAGCTGCAGAATCAGCTTCCCCATCCACTGCCCTTAATTAAGAGTTACTCTTCGTTTTAATAGATGCTGCATCAAGGCTCTGACAGGCTGGGCTGGACTTTGAGTTCGTGGCTATTTTGTTGTTTAATAGCACCGTGGAGATCTCTGATGCCTCTGTGAAACATCATATTCCTATAGATGCAGCACATTATATACAGAATTAAACTTATACCCAGCCTGGGACAATTTATTAGGGAGAGGGCTGGTGGCACCCTCGTGGCTAGAATTGTTCAGAGATCCTGATTGTAAATCTCTGCCTGTTATAACTTTACTAAAATGCAGCTCTTCTGCCTCAAATTTCAAATTGAATTTTCATTAGGAGGTGCAATTTGATTTATTAATAAATTATACAATTTTATAAATTATTAGCAGGAGGGTGGGGGGCTGTTCAGCCTCCAGAGCAGACGCTGAGAGGGGCCCTCCCCAGGGTGTGCCAGGGGCTGCAGGGAGGGGGCAGAGGATGGCCCAGGCTCTGCTCGGGGGGGCCCAGCAATGGCACAGGAGGAACGGGCAGGAACTGATGCCCAGGAAGCTCCAGCTGGACAGGAGGAAGAACTTCTTTGCTGGGCAGTGACCCAGCACTGAACAGAGACCAGAGACGGGGTGGAGTCTCCTCCCTGGGGACATTCCAGACCCCTCTGGACACACTCCTGTGCCAGGGGCTCTGGGATGGCCCTGCTGGAGCAGGTGACCCACTGTGGTCCCTCCCAACCAGACCCACCCGGGGAAGGCAAAGCTCGACCCTGCTCTTTGCCCAGAAAGCTCTGCAAAGGCAGCTGCACCTTGAGAGGGTCATGTTTTCTGTCTGGTTTGAATTTTAGGCTCTTCTGTGGGGGACGGGAGCACAGCTCAGCCGGCTCTGGGTGAAGGGGTCAGTCTGATTTAGCTTCAGAATCCTGTTTGGGAAACTCCAGGTGCAAGGGACACGGAAATATCGACCTCCTCCTTACTGCCATATAAACAGCCTGTGAGATCTACTGTCAGAACCACGGGAAGGTGCTTGTTGGCTCAAAGGGAAGGTTCCCCAGGTCCAGGTGAGGAGATCCCTCAGCCCTGTGGTGCTGAGGGAACTGCCTGCTGTGCTCACCCACCCCCAGCAGTGCCTGGCACAGCCTGGGCACTTTGATATGTATTTATCACTTCTTTTTATCATTATTTTTAAAGTAAATTCTCCTGCAAGGGGGTTATTTTCAATGTCCACCCTGATCTGCTGTGCCATGTGCTCTGGGATGGCCCTGCTTGAGCAGTGGGCCACTGTGGTCCTTCCCAACCTGACCCATCTTGGGATTCTGTGCTGGAAAACTGAGAAGGGAACAGCAAGTTCTCCCTCTAATGATGCCTCTGTCTGCAGAAAGACACATCTCTGTTACACTGGGATGTGTCCAGCCTTGTCTGGAAAGCAAATCTGCGAATTTTTGACCTCATTTTGACCCTGGCTCAACACCACTAAACCAACTGTGACAAAGGAAAGAGTGCTGAGTGGCACATTTGCTCAGGGTAACAGCAAATATTATCCTTGTCTTCAGCAGCGAAGCTTTGACGTGTTTCTCTATTTGGAAATATTTCAGTTTCTTTCTTTTCTGCCCAGTCTTTCCACAGCAGCTCCTGCTCGGAGTTCCTATTTGTCAATTGTCCCATTTTTGGCTACAGAATCCCTGAGGTTTCAAGCTGAAGATGGGAAACTTGCACTTTTGTGGTTTGGGGTGTATGAATGTGAAAACCAGGGGATTTTCACTCTGACCCCGAGTCCCACAGCATTCCAGCTCTCCTGCCTGATCCCAGCAGTGTTTATGTGGAATTGAGCCACCACATACCAGGATACCTCTTTTTTCTTGCTTTTATTTTGATTTTTCTGGCTGGTCCTGCTGCCCATCAGATCCTGCAGAGTAACAGTTGAAGACAGCAATGGCTGAGAACAAATCCAGGGTAATTATACAGTGGGTCAGCACTCACAGAACTTGTAAACTTTATGATCTGGTGCTTTTTATAATGTATTTATAACCCAGGGAAAATGCCTGACTAGAAAGAAAAAAACCAGCAGTTCTGCAACGGGCAATTATGGGTATCAGGAAAACAAGGGATTTCCAAGAAATGTTTCTTGTTTTCCTTCTCTTTTTCTCTTACACTGGGGAAGTTGTATTTCTTGCTCTCCCTTTGTCTGTCCTATTGAAGGAAAAGGTCATTTGGTGACAAGAGGCTGTAAAACAGAGGTTGATGAAGCCTGATCCGAGCAACTCGCTTGGCATCACCACCTCGCTCCATCCCATTTCTCATGGAGTTGTTCAGTGCTGAATTCCTCCTTTCAAGGACACCCAGGGCATAATTATTCTGTTTCTTTGACGCCAATTAACTGACATTTGAACTATGTGAAAACGATTGAGACAGGAGATGGGTGAAGTTATTTTCTAGGAGCTGCTCAGCTGCCTCCCCACCCAAAACAAGTGTTAATGAGGGTCTTGGTGACCACAACCGGCATCTTGCACTAATTGCTCCTAATTGCTCCCACTTCACAGATGGGATCTTGAAAGTGGGGAAGAAAGAAGGGCCAGATCCAACGGGGCCACTTTTCCCAGAGGAGCAAACCCGCTCTGTGCAGTTCCAGACGTGAACAGTGATGATGTTTTGAGGTGTCATGTTCTAAGAGCACAGATTTGTGTCCCCAGCAAAGCTCCTGCTGTCACTGCTCCACAGCCTGTGCTCCCCTCCCACTGCCAGGGCTTGGAGTCGCTTCCACAGGTGGGATTTTCCTGTAATAAAGTGGTTGGGACCTTGGATTTTGACAGTGGAGGTTCTGGCTTGTTTGGTTTTTTTTGTGGGTGTATGTGGGAAAGGCTGAGAATTGGGATTGTTCAGCCTGGAGAAGAGAAGGCTTTGGGGTCACCTAATTGCAGCCTTCCAGCACCTGAAGGGAGCTACAAGAAAGGTGCAGAGAGATTATTTACAAGGATCTGGAGTGACAGGACACAGAGAATGGCTTCCCACTGCCAGAGGGCAGGGTTAGATGGGATATTGGGAAGGAATTGTTGACTGTGAGGGTGGGGAGGCCCTGACACAGGTTGCCCAGAGAAGCTGTGGCTGCCCCTGGAAGTGTTTAAGGCCAAGTTGGATGGATCTCTGAGCAACCTGGGCTAGTGGAAGGTGTCCCTGCTATCCTTGCCTGTGGCAGAGGGGTGGAACTGGATGATCTTTAGGGTCCCTTCCCACCCAAACCATCCTACAGTTCTATGAAAACACTCACTTGATGAAATGAGATGGGTTTGGTGCTTTTCTACGGTGCTGGGATTAATTCCTCTGACACTTTTGACTCCAGCCCTTCTGGAACAAGGCTGCCCACACCACCTCAGTGGTGCCGAGGCTCACACCGCAGGTGAGGGCTCAAGTCATCTGCTCAAAGCCACACCCCGAGGCTCTGCCTGGTGCCACATCTTCGTTGAGTCCAGCAGGGAGCCAGGA
Source organism: Cephalopterus ornatus (assembly GCA_013396775.1). Taxonomy (NCBI): domain Eukaryota; kingdom Metazoa; phylum Chordata; class Aves; order Passeriformes; family Cotingidae; genus Cephalopterus; species Cephalopterus ornatus. The sequence goes on from VZRE01001674.1 coordinate 629,671, forward strand.
TGCTTTGCCTTGCTCAAGAAGCCTTGAGCATCGATCAGGGCTTTCTTTCCAGGCCAAAGCTGTCAGGATGATGGACCATCTGCCCGTTCCCACCTGGGGACACTTCCTGCTGCAGTAACTGTAGCACAACCTGGACTGGTTTCAAGGTTTCCAGATGCTTTTTTTTTTGCAATGCCATGGTAATAAACCCCTTCTCTGTGCTTCAGCTCTGTGCTCATGTTGGTTCAGCCTCGATCCAATGTGTAGATGGCACCAAAAGCCTTGACGGAGTCAACCTCCAAGATGAGCATCCTGCAGCTCAGTGGACAAAGGGCTGCCCTGAAACTGGGGGAGAGCCTCACTGATAGAAAATAGGCGGGAGGATCCCTGGCAACATTCCTGTCCAATTAAAGCAAATTTATTGTCAATTTTTCTCCTTGCTGCTGCTCCCTTATTAATTGTTAATGTGGCTGCTGGGAGAGGAAGGGCTGCTGGAAATGGCTGAGAAAAAGAAAATGAGAAAAAGAAAGAAACGTGTCTGGAAAGGCAGTTTCTGTGCTCGTTCCTCGCTCAGCTCTGCAGGCGCTGGCAGGAAATTCCTGCTCTTGGAACAAGAGGGCAAAACGATGGCAAAGCAAAACAAAATGTGTAGGGTCACTGGGTTTCTAAATTATAGTGCTGTGTACATGTGAAATGCTGGCAGGGAAGGAGACACCATGGGAATGTAAATTTGCAAAACACTATTTAGAAGTCGTGAGCTGTTTTCTCTATAAATAGAAGTAATTCTCTGCTTCATATTGAAACACAAAAATGCTGTGCCTTTGGATAATCACTGGCTGTTTTTCTCTCCACAACATGATCACACCAATCACCAGGACATTTTTAAGAAAACCCACCACTGAATACATGGAATTAGTGGGTTTGAACTATCAGGAGATGGACAGAACTGAACTAAGAAAGGCAAAAAGATGGTGAATGTTTGAACTGGAGAACCTGGCATGTTTTTTGCCCCTGAGGTGGTGCTTCTCCTCCTTGGATCAGCCTCTCTTGCCTGTTTTCCAGAGGAATAAAGTGATAAAATCCCAGTGGTTTGGGAAGAGAAGCTCAGGCTCCCTGTGAAGCCCCACCAGGCACAGCCCTGCACTGTGTGTTTGCACTCACAGGAGAGCTCCTGACTGGGATTGCAAGGGAAGTGAGGGGAGCTGAAATATTCCGAGCGTTCCCACAGCTCCCAAAAATCTCCCAGGCCACAGAGCTCAGACCTTTGCAGGCTCAAGCTTGACTGTTAAGGAAATGCCAGCTGCAAGAGATGGAGCCTGACGTGCAATTCGGGGGTTGCGTAAGTTGGGCTCAGCTTACAAAGCTCTCACAGCTCTCTCTGCTTCTGGTCATCAACTCCCAGCTAAATCCTGCTCGGCCTTGGCTCCTGCTCCTGCTGCAGCTCTGGGGAGAGCTTGTCCTGTGAGAGGGAAAAGCCCCGAGTTCAGGAGTGGGAGACAGTGAGTGCGTTCAAACCCACCAACAGGGTCTGAGCAGAGCACAGAAGGCTCCTCTGCTGTTTTATTGTACAACCTGGGTTTCCAAACCCTCTCCCGCAAAACCAAAATATTTTTAAGTTTGGAAAGAAAGCAGCATTCATCAAGCCTTGTGCTACATGTCAGAGAAAACCCAGAGCTGCCCTGACAACATCTGGCCCCCTGCCACAGCCTCGCAAACACCACTGCAGGAGTGACTGGGACTCTGAAAGCCTTTTTATTTAGGTGGCTGCTCTGGGCCATGCCATATATTGAGGTTCCATTTATAGATATTTTACACGGTGTTAATAAATTTACAGAGTGTTAATAAACAGGGATAATTGTTTGTTAGTGTTTCTGATAGAATCCAACAGGGCAAAATCTCCCTATAAACCATCTCTGATGTCGTTCTCAGATGAGCGCATAAAACATGTCTAACACAGACACATGTGTAATGTGGTCAGGACATCTTTTAGTCATTAACTCTTTGTAACTCTTTCAAAAACAGGACTTAAATGTAAAACTTGCCTTGAATCTGAGCAGCCTGGTGCTCTCTGGGTATTTGGACTGCTTGAAGATCGAGGTTCTCGGGAGGTTGTAGAGCACCCAGGGCAGTAAGTGGGGCTGCAGGAGTCATGGGGAGCACTGGGATTTTGGTAGAAGGTGCCCAGGGAGGTGACTTGGACACGGTTGTTTTATTTAGATCATGTCCAGCTCCAGTGGTGTCTTTTCACTCCATGTTGTCTCACCCCACTTTGCTCTTGGCCGCAAAGTTGTTCGTCCTGCCCTGGTCTGACCTCTCCAGAGCCAACCAGCCTCTTGTCTACAAGAGGGAATCCAGGAATGTCTGCAAGTGGGGAATGGGACCAAACCACCTCCAAGAATATCCCCAAAGGACTCCTAACCCCATATGGCTTCTCATCACACCCCAGTGCAGACATGAGCCACTGGGGCCGTGCCAGGCAGAAGCAGCTCCAGCAGTTTTCTTGTCTCCCCTCTTTGATTATTCTGGTCCAAAATTGAAAAAAAATGACCAAAGAAACCAGAGGTTCATGGATAGAACTCCAACAAGGTGTCAGGCTCTGGGCAGGAAGGTGTCTGAGCACCTGGGGAGGTGACACATGGGGTGCTGCAGGACATCTCTGTGTGTCCCGCCAGTGGTCCCAGCTCAGAAGATGTGAGACCATCAAGACTCTGGGGGGATTCAAGGCTCTCTCCCAAGTCAGTGAATGAGAGGTAAACCCTTTCCTGCCTTTCCTTTGCTCCTGTCCCTCCAGGTGCCCTGTTAGAGGGTGGTTGGGCACTGACCAGGCTCCCCAGGGCAGTGGGCACAGCCCCAAGGCTGCCAGAGCTCCAGGAGGCTTTGGCTGATCCTCTGGGGCACATGGGGTGACTCTTGGGGCTGGGCCTGTGCAGGGCTGAGGGTTGGACTGGATGGTCCTTGTGGGGTCCCTCCCAGCTCAGCACATTCTGGGATCCTGGGATTCTGTGAAATGAGTTTGTCCATCCACACACACCCCGCAAGGATCTTGGATCCCAGAATCCCACTGTCCTCTGCAAGCATTGGGTCTTGCTGGTAACAACACTCATTTTTGGGAGAGATGAGGATGCTGAAAGGCAGAAAAGAAGTGAAACAGCCTTTCCAAGTCACCCACAGCAGAGCTGGGGATAGTCCATCCTGCCATTCCCACACACTTATTAAGGAACTTTGCTTTACTGACGCTGTTTTCCTCTCAGATAATTCCATTTCCTTCTGATTTCACTCACATGTAACAGGAGTCCCTCCCTGGAGGTAGCTGCCCTTCCTTTCAGCTTTCCAAGAAGTGTGGTTTTCTAATTTTGGGCCCCATGCATATGGGAAGAATTGGGTTTTAAGGAATCTTGTCGGGTTTCTTTAACTGTCCAAGATGAATGGTCTCCACTGCCCCACAGAGACTCATTTGTGCCAGAGCCTCTGAATTCCTTCCCATGAATCCTTGTGGATTACAATGATCCCTTTGCAGTGGGACAGATTTTGGGTTAAATTCCCCCTCCGTGGCTCTACGTGAGAAGAGTCGTACACAGACAAGAGAATTTATAACATTTTCCTGCACGAAATCCACATGGCTTTGTGACTGTGAATTCCATGATGGATGGGGCCTTAGGAATTCTTCAGGAGCAGCAGGCATTTCACAGCTAGGAGCTTATGGAGCCTGGATGTCAGATTCTTCCACCCTGCCCATCCTGGGGCATCTCCCACGTGATGTGCTGCTTGTGCAGCAGGAGCACCAAAATCCACTGGTGGGAGAGGATGGAAAATATTTACTAAGTATCCTCTACTCTTTTTTTTTTTTCCTTGAGACCAGGCCAATCTTATTCCCACCTCAGTATTCTCTGCTGGTTTACACTGTCTCATCCCAAAATGCACTCTAAGCTCACTGCACAAGGTTTCTGAGGCCCCTCTCCAGCAGCTGAGAATGTAATTAATTATTTAAACAGGGCGACGTGGTTAACTAGATTTAAGAACAGGAGCTGGCAGGCTCAGATCTCCAGCCTTGTGTTGAGAGCATCAATTTTACACATGCCAGGAGGGGCTCCAGGAGACCAACTATTCTCTTGCTGCAAGAAAAGGGCTGTCTGTGGGAGCACAGAGCCCTGACAGGGCAGAGACTGCACCTCCCTGGGCCCAGAGGTGTGGGAACAGCCTGTTTTCAGCCTGGGAGAAGCTGCAAATCTCCCATGAGACTGAGGAAAAAAACATCAGGGCTCTGGATATGTGCACCCACAGCAGGGAAGCAACTTTTCTTGGGGTGAAATCTGTGGAAAGGAGGGGAAACTCCCTTTGATTCCTGTGGGGCTTGGCTGGCTGCCCTCAGCCCCGGGCTTTGCTGCATTGCAAAACTTGGATCATTTTTCCACGGTGGGGAAGAAAATCCTTCCAGCTGCTGGGATAATCTCCTGCCTGTGCTGTTCCCCCAGAGGCAGGAGCCAGAGGTGCTCATGAGGGGGTTCCACTTGGCAAAGGGAGAGTCAAAAAACAGAGGGAAGGAAGGAAGGAAGGAAGAAAGAAGAAAAAGAATTTCACAGTCGCAAAAACTCGCTTGGAAACGCCAAGTGCACCCTGGTGACCCAGGAGAGCGGCTCCTCGGTGAGAATGAGCTGAAGAATTCAGCAGAGATCCATGAAAAAACACTCCAAACCCTTTGCCCTGCTCTCATGGCTTTTTAAGGCAAACCCTGAGGCCCGTGTGGAGCTGTGTGTGTGTCTGTCACACTCGGAGGGCTGTGACTGTGCCCTGCAGTGCCAACCTTGCCCTGCTGCCAGGCAGTGGGAGCCTATTCCAGGCTGGTCCCAAACTGCTGCTGAGAATTCCTGACAGCTCCAAAGCTCCAAACTGCTCCACAGTTTGGGGAAGGACCCAACACCACCACGGCTCAAATGGAATCCCCCCTTCCCTGGAGAAACATGACCCTGGGGAAAAAACAACCACCTTTCGCAGGAGGAAGGAGGACAGACGAAGTTCAAGGGACCTTGGAGGGTCTTTGTGCTGCTGCTCAGCCACCACAGCAGCTCAGGGTGACAACAGTAAGGCTGCTGGGGCTGCCACAGAGCAGTTGGGTGCTGTCCTGTCAGCAGCTGCCTGTGCCCAACCCTGAAGGGAACCGGGATTTGCTTCATTCAGGCCTCACTTTGCACTGCTTTTCCTTTTACAGTCCAGTTCATGAGTTGTGAGGTGAACTTTTTGCAGCATGGATGAAAGGGATCACCACCTCTCTGAGCTGTCAGAGATCCCAGAATGTGCTGAGCTGGAAGGGACCCCCAAGGACCACCCAGTCCAACCTCAGCCCTGCACAGGCCCAGCCCCAAGAGTCACCCCATGTGCCCCAGAGGATCAGCCAAAGCCTCCTGGAGCTCTGGCAGCCTTGGGGCTGTGCCCACTGCCCTGGGGAGCCTGGGCAGTGCCCAACCACCCTCTGGGGGAAGAACCTTTCCCTGAGATCCAACCTGCCCCTGCCCTGACACAGCTCCAGGCCATTCCCTGGGTGCTGTCCCTGGTCCCCCCAGAGCAGAGCTCAGTCCTGCCCCTCCTCTGCCCCTGCCCAGGCAGTTGGAACTGCAGTGAGCTCTCCCCTCAGCCTCCTCTGCTCCAGCTGAACACACCAAGTGCCCTCAGCTGCTCCTTTTATATCCCCTCCAGACCATTCACCATCTTTGTGACCCTCCTGTGGACACTCTAACCGCTTTCTATCTTCTGGTGATTTATGGTGATTTGTGGTGAGTTCCTGCACATCTCCAGCACTCAATGAAAATTAATGGGTTTGTGGTTGGGAATGGGCTGTCACTGATCGCCCTAGACAGAAATCTCCTCCCAGGACCCATCATCTCCCTGGGCATCGCGTCAGGTAACAGAAGGGCTGTAACTTCAGGCCTGTAATTCCTAATTCCAGGGCTGGAACTTCAGGGCTGTAACTCCGGGGCTGGAACTGCAGGGTTGTCCTGCTCCCTTCCTGCCCAGCACAGAGCATTTCCTCCAAATTGGTGATGTCATGGCAGCTAATGGGCTTTAATTGTGCCTTTCCACTTAGCAACAATAAGCTGAAAGCTCATTATGCACCAGCCCTGCGGCTGCTGAGAAGAGCCCTGGCTCCTCACAAACTCTCTGCCGGGTTTAGTTTTCCTTCAGAGCACAACAAAAGCAGTGTGGGGTCGGCTCGAGGGGATGTCCTGCAACAGGAGGAGGGGGTATGTGTGTTTGAGGGAGACCAGGGAGAAGAGGGAGATGGTTCCTCAGATTCATTTCCTCACTGGTTTGTGCCTCTGGGATCTGGTGAGTCAGAATCATAAAATCACACAGTCAGAAGACTGGAAAAGACCTCCAAGGTCATCGAGTCCAACTTTTGACCAAACACCCCCTTATGAACTAAACCAGACCACTGAGAGCCACATCCAGTTGTTTCTTAGGGTTTCTTAAAGTTAAAGGTGACTCTAAATGCATTTTCCTTCGAGAATTTTTTTCCAGTTGCCCTCTGAATCCATGTAAATTTTCAGCACTCGAAGCATCCCAGTTGTGCTTGGAGGGTTTCCAGCAGCTCCTTGCTCAGGCTGGAGCTGCTCACTTCCATTTCCCTGAAGGATCTTCTTCGAGCTGCTGGCGGGGAGAGGGTCAGAGGGCTGCAGAGACACTGGAACAAGGCAGAGAAATGAGGAGCATCTGGTGAAAACACCAGCAAAGTTGGGGTGGGGTCATTTGGGTCTTACACAGGATCCCAGGGGATCTGAGAAGGGGCAGGTAAGCCCCATGTCATGTTAAAAATTGTAAAACTCAGGTAGGGATAAATATCTTAAGCTGCTTCTTTTTCACCCTTCAGTGTTTGGGATTTGTTTCAGGTTTGGGGTTGTTTCAGGTGTGACGTCCCTGGAAAAGGCTTTGGGAATGTCCGTGAGATCACAGAATCATAGAATCAGCCAGGTTGGAAAGCACCTCTGAGATCACCAAGTCCAACCCTTGATCCACTACCACCGTGGTTCCTAGACCATGGCACGAGTGCCACATCCAGTCTCACGGCTGAGGTGGGGCCCAAATCAGCTCCCTGGAGCAGCCCCACGGCAGGGCTGGGGCTGTGCCATGCTGGGGGCTGACCCAGATCCAGCATTTATGGACTGCAGGATATTTTCTTTGCCTGGAACTCAGCCCAGGGCTGGAGGCTGCAGGAGAATTCAGTCAGGGGCTTGGCATGCACCGCCTGATGCTGGGCCAGCCTTTGATGTGCTTCTGCTGCACCTTGGGCTAGCCCCAGTGGACCTGCTCCAGGTGGTGTGGCAGAGGCAGCTCCACAGCCTGGGGCACCCCCTGCACCACCCCCCGGGCCGTGGGACCTCCCTGCTGGCACAGCTGCGCCAAGAGGGTGGAGAAAACCCTGGGTTGTCCTTCCAGGCTGGTCCTGATGGACACACGGACACAAAGATCCATCATATGAGGATGGATTCTCATTGGGCTGGTTCCCTGTGGGCTTTGATCCCCTCTCACAGGAACCTGGACGCACGTGCTGGTGTGTCCCACATTCATACCCCTGCCCTGCTGACACCAGGACATGCCTTTTAAGCCAGACAAAACCACAGTGTTCTCCTCTTACCCCAAAGCTGAAGGAGAAAGATCCTTGGAAACGGGGCAAGCACGGAAATGATGATAAATCACCGGAGTTTTTGAGGTCCTGCACGTTGCAGCTGCTCCTCTAACCATGCCATGGCATCAGCAACTCCCTGGTTGCCTGCCTGGACCTGAGCAGGCTCCTGCCACCCCACAGTTTGTGCTCTGGACACCAGTAAATGGATTGGGAGCTGCCTCCTTAAGTATCCAAGTGGAGGAAGTAGAATGGATTGCTCTGTGCTGATGTGACTAATTGGATTAGAGGGAGATAATGTAATGATTTGGAAGTAATGAGTTGCTGGATGGCTGATCCCAGCAGAAAGTCTGATGGTGGCACCGTGCCAGCGGGAGCACATCCTGCCACTGAGGTCCCACTTGGAGCCTGACAGGGAAGCAGGGATGGGTTTGGAGCAGGGCAGAAAGCTCCAGGGCTCGTTCTGATCTCATTTCATGCCTTCATGGCTCCACAATTCCCCATTTACACCAATATCACGGAGACTCTGGAAATTTAATTGGCCATCCAGCCTCTCCTGAAGCTGTGGAGCAGCTCTGGGGGTTGATCCACCGGTGAAGATGGGTGAGATACCTGGGCACCGAGAGCATCTTGGCTCTCTTGGTTGCTCCTTGTGTGAACTGCACTCTGAGGTGTACCAAGCCTCCAGATTTTGATGTGTTATACTGAGGTGTGGGAGGGTTTTGGGGTTGAAAAGGGGGTTTCTAGGCCATACACCTGAAAGATGAGCTTGGATACCTTGAGTGGTTCTATTCCCACCTTCCCACTGCTCTGCAGTGAGCACAAGGCTTTCTTGGCAAGCAGGGTTCTCCCAGTCTGCAGACCCACTCATTTCTTTGTATTCCTGCATCTGAGAGTCTGGAATTCCATTAAAAGATTAATTCTGATGTGATTTCTGCTGTTTCCAGTGTGTTTTCTAATCCAGGCAGGACTTTTGCACAGCAGGAGGTACCTTGGATCACTAAAAAACTCCAAGGAGAGGGGAATGACCCCACTGGGTTTCACTGCAGCTCCTGCACAGGAGGACCAGGAGAACCAGGGAGGAAACCAAAATCCTGGGCGCGAGCTCCTGCCTGAAACAGCAGCTGCCCCTTGTGCTCCCAGGCAAGGTTCCCTCCTGTCACAAAGAAAGATCTGCTGTGATCCACCAAATAAGGTAAAATAACAAACCATTCTCTGCAGGGCTATTATTAACTGTGCTCTCTGAGTTGTGCCAAAGCCAGGGATTAATAGACAACCAAAGAAAACAAGCCTGCTGAAGATCTTGAAATGTCATTTCATCCATCCACCTGTCAGAGAAGGTTTATTTTTGAATATCTATTTCTGAGACCTGTGCCTGTGCTGTACTTCAAAACCTTTGGTGAGGGGGCCACCAGGGCCACCCCAGGCAATTCCCTGTGCCCAGAAATCCTCCAGCATCAGGTTATTTTCCTAAACCTTCCCTGTCACGTCTTGTCCTGCCTGCCCTGCATATGGAGCACCTGTTCCACCCTCCCTCTTTCTGGTGGTCCTTTGTGCACTGGAAATTGTTGTTGTGCCTTCCCTCAGCCTTCTCATTTTCGGACATCTCAGCCCATGGTCCTTCTTATTCTCTCCTGTGCTCTTTCCCATCATTCCATGTTTTCACGGAAGTGCAGAACTACTCTTTGTTTTGCAGTGATCCAACATCGCTGCCACACGTTCAGTTTGCAAACAATGATCATCTCATGTGTTTTGTAGAACCACCCAGAGGTTCTTCTTCCTGTATCTGCAGGAAGGGCTTAATTTTATGGGTGGATTTAAGGTCATTTTGAGCTCCTCATGCTTGAAGCTTAGAGTCATAGGATCATAAAGGTTGGAAAAGACCTCCAAGATAATCAAATCCAACCTTTGACTGAATCCCACCATGGCCACTGAACCATGCCTTGAAATGCCACATCTCCTCTCCTCCCTTCCCCTTCCCCTTCCCTTTCCCTTTTTCTTTCCCATCCCCTTTCCCTTTCCTTTTCCTTCTTACAGTTGCAGAACTATTACAGAATCTCTCTCTCTGTTACAGTTTTCCAACCAGTTTTTCACTCTTTATTCCCAGCCTTTATTTCCAGAGCTGCCTTAGGAAAACGCCCCAGGAGGCAGCACAGAACCTTCTTAGCTCAAGAGAAGTGACTCTGTCCTGCTCCTCTTTATCTCCTCCCTCGCTCTTGCTCCGTCGAAGAGGAAATTAGATCAGTTTGGTTTGATCTGAGCAAATCTGTGGCAGCTGAGTCACTGCCTGTTTTGGGACACTTACCCAAGACATTGCTGCACACTCAGCCTCCAACCTGGGAAAACAAAATGTGCTCTTGGAAAGGCTTTGGGCACACCTCAGGATCCCCAGAGGAGGGATCCTACACTCTGGAGCAAGCTCTGTGCAGCTGTGTGCACGGGGGTGGAGGAGCAGAGCAAGGCACTGGTTTTCCACAGGGGAAGGTGCCAGGTTTGTTCCCTGAGACGTGCACTCAAACCTGGCAGGAGAAGAAGGGCTTTCCTTACCTGAATCCGGAGTCTGTGCTGGTGTAAAGCAGATTAACTCCTGGGAAGGACTGGCACTTACTCACCTGTGAATGAAATGGGGGCTGAAGCAAAAGAAACCATGATTTTTGACATCCCTGGATTTGCAGCAGAGCTTCATCCAGCAGGCTGAATGATTTATCTTCTGAAACAGTGAATGATGGTATTGTTTCTGTTTACCTTCACCTAACAAAGAGCTGAGCTGGCACTGCTTGAGGTCTATTCCTGATCTGTACTTGCTAGAAGCTGTTTTGACTGAATTTTGCAAAGCTGTTAAACAAGTCTTTCATCTAAAATGAACAAATTAAGCAAGTTTTTTAACTGCTCTGCTCAGTTGCTGCATCGACTCTGTTCTGGGACACCCAAACCTTCACAGCTTGGCCTGGTTAGTGCATAGAACAGATCTCCTGGCCCTTTGCTGGCCAAGGGACACAGGGATGGAATTAGAACAGTGACTGTCCACGTTAATGGGAATTACTGGTTTGTATTTATTGATTTCTTATGTTGCTGGCAACAGCACAACCTTATGAGGTGACTGTCCAGCCCACAGAAGGTGAAGGGCAGGAAAGAGGAAGAAAAGTAAATAAATAAAGCACTGTTAAAATTCGTCAGAGAGATATTATAACACAGGTGAAGTTTGCTTTTCCGATTTTGCAGCTCTGTGTGTTTCATTCCCTACTTTAGACTGTGCTTGGGGTGCCCCAGAAGGCTCAGATTCCCTGTCCAAAACCAGCACTTCTTGGACTCCCCTGGGAGGTGTGTCCCATCATCACAACCAACCAGCTCAGCTCTGTCTCCTTCCTTTGGGATTTTGGGGGATGTGGGAGTTTTTCCTCAGCTCCAGGCCCATCAGCAGAGATGGTAAAAGTGGGAGAAAACAGAACCCCTGAGTTTGGGAGTCACTTGGGAGCAGCTGCAACTTGAACCTGGGCTGTAACTCACAGGCTGCACAAGGTGACGGGGTGTCCATCGCTTCCCTTTTCCTGGGAAGCACCCACCTGGCTGGGCTTGTTGCAGCAGTGAAGCAGAACTTTGTCCCATCCTGTTCCTCTTCCTCATGCCAAGTTTTGGGCCGAAAAGCCCCCTGGGGTCCCTGCTTCTCTCCCTTGGCTACAGAGGGAGCAGAGGAGGAGTGAGGGGCAGAGTCCATCAGGGGCTGCAGCTCCTCCCGAGGGGCAGCTCTGATCTCTGCTCTGGGGGAGCAGGGACAGCACCCAGGGAATGGCCTGGAGCTGTGTCAGGGCAGAGGCAGGTTGGATCTCAGGGAAAGGTTCTTCCCCCAGAGGGTGGCTGGGCACTGACCAGGCTCCCCAGGGCAGTGGGCACAGCCCCAAGGCTGCCAGAGCTCCAGGAGGGTTTGGACAACGCACCCAGGGACGGGGGGATTGTTGGGGTGTCTGTGCAGGGCCAGGGGTTGGATGGATGATCCTCGTGGGTCCCTCCCAACTCAGAATAGTCTCTGATTCCATGATTCTCCATCCATGTGGCTCCTACATCTTTGCTCTCCTGTTGATGCTGCTCTGAGATCTTGCTCACGCACAACGTCTACATCCTGGGTCAGCCCCTTTATGACTTTCCATCTCACTCACCAGTTGCCCTTTCCAAATCTCCCACCAGCTTCTCCCTCACTGCATCTCTTAAAAATCTGCTGACACTCTCATCTTCTCCTTAGCTCTGAAAACCAGCCAGAGTGGTGGTTGTGGGAAGGGTTGACTCAGGAATGGGCCAGACACAGGGTGATCTTGTCACCTGGGAGAAAGCACCTCTAAGAGAAGCTGGCTCTCTAAGGCCTCTGCAGTTTTCCTGCAGTTCCTCAGAGATATTTTCAAGCCAGGAGTGAAGAAAACTGAATTTAATACGGCAATGCTGAGCATGCAAGAGAGTTTCAAAATTCAGCTGTTCTCCTCCTTAGGAAAATGAGAACCCAGAAAGCTGATCCCAGAGTTATTCCTCAAAGATGATCAGGTTTGATTTTCC
>VZRE01001674.1:643366-687134 GCA_013396775.1 Cephalopterus ornatus
TTTTCCTTTCCTTCCTTTCTCTCTCCATCCTTTCCTTCCTTTCCTTCTTTCATCCTTTTCCTTTCTTCCTTTCCTCCCTCCCTTCCTTCCTTTCTTCCCTTCCTTCCTTCCTTCATTCATTCCTTCCTTCTTTTCCTTTCTTCTTTTCCTTCTTTTCTTTTCCTTCCTTCCTTCCTACCTTCCTTCATTCCTTCCTCCTTCCTTTCCTTCCTTCCTTCCTCAGACCTCAGCAGTGGATCCAGCCGCTTTCTCCCTGTGGGATTTGGGGCTCTGAAGGCACTGCTAAGGGTGGAGGCTGTGGTGTCACATGTCACCCAAAATACTCCGAGAGCATCCCGGTTTCAGAGCAGGGAAGTGCCTGTGCTCACCTGCACCCCCCTGCCAGGGAGACTCAGCTGCATCTCAGGTACTGCTCAACACTGCTTCATCCTTGGTGGGGGGAAGGTGTCTCAGCTCAGAGATGAATATATAGGGCCCAGAACACCCAGTCCATCACATTTAGGTGAATCACAGAATCACAGAATCCTTGAGGTTGGCAAAACCCCCTGAGATCATGGAGTCCCCCCTGTGCCCGATGCCCACCTTATCCCCCAGCCCAAAGCACTGAGTGCCACGGCCAGGCCTTCCTTGGGCACCTCCAGGGCTGGGGACTCCAAACCTCCCTGGGCAGCCCCTGCCAAGGCCTGACCACCCTTTCCTTGAGGAAATTCCTCCTCATGTCCAACCTCAGCCCCTCCTTTTGGACAACACCCTCGGGCACATGGGGTGACTCTTGGGGCCGGGCCTGTGCAGGGCTGAGGGTCGGACTCAATGATCCTTGGGGGTCCCTTCCAACTCAGAATATTCCCTGATTCTGTGAAAACTGCAAGGCAGTTTTCCAAGGCAGCCAAAGGGCTCCTGCCCCTCTAGGACTGGAGGCAGCACCACAGACACAGGCAAGGAAAGTGTGTTCTTGTCTAATGCATGTCAGCTCATATTTAATCCCTTCTCCTCCCTCCACAAAGGGTTCGATTCTTCTGTGCATCTGAGTGAAGAAAAGCTCTCCATCACATTGAAATGCAAGGCTTCCTCATTAGAATTTAATTTGCACCAATAGAGAGGAAATTATCATGTCAGAGCAGAGCAAAGACAGGACAGAAGCTTTTTTGATAAATTGTACCAAGTGCTTTTAAAGACTTAAAAGATGATTTGGCTCATGGGGGCTGGTGCAGGGCTTCAAAATGCCCCTCCAGGGAAGGGACAGATGGCCCCAGTGCCAGTGTGAGCCCTTCTTATGTTTTCTGAGTAGCTGTAGCAGTTGTCATGGCAACCCCCATTACAACAAACCCCACAAATACATTTTCAATTAATTCCTGAAAAATCTAAGCAGTGGGACGTGTTTCTCAGGAGAGACAGTGACACCTGCATTGGCATTTTTGGGGTGGGTATTGTTCTCCTGCCAGACACTCCACGTGCAGCAGGTGAAAGCTGTTCCTGGCTCTGACATGTCTCAGGAACAGGGGATTTGTCATCTGGGAATGATGTTAACCCTCTCCCAGCCCTCCCAGTCAGGAGATCCCTGAGTGGGGAGGCTCAGAGTGGGAAGGCTCCATCTCCATCACATTCCATGAGGGACAAAGGCAGCACTTTTTTAGCAGAGTTGCCAAGACCCAGTGAGACCAAATGCCAAACCAAAAAGGTATTTTGGTGCCTCGTTCCCATCTGGAAGCCCTGGAGTGGCACAGTCAAAGCCCCTTTGGCTGTGAGTGGCCCAGAGACTGAGGGCAAACCACCTTCACAGGCAGCCAGAGCTGGGCTGGAGCTCTGATTCACCCCTGGCTTGGGCTTTTCTGTCCTTCCCACCTGCATTTCTGCAGTACCATGTCCAGACCTGAGCATTTTGCTCAGTGCAGCTTCATTTTGCATATTATTTTATTCTATTTCTTGTCACTTCCTTCTCTTTTTCAAACCCTCTGCTGCCTTTGAGCATGTGATTCCTCCTTCAGAAAGGCACATGTTTAATAATTGCTCCATGTCTCCCCAAAGTGTTCCTCCCCTCACGTTGCCACATATTTCTGGAGAAGGAATTTTGTCAGAGTTCTCATGAATTCCAGAGCTCCCTCACTTTGATGTCTCCAGTGCTTTGGGCTGTGTTTCCCCATTCCCCCTGTTGCACCGGGAAAGGATTATCTTGTTCAAGGACTGGGGATGTGGAGATCTGGGGAAGGAATATCAGAGTCTTTGAAGGGAAAAAAAAGCGCAATTACTGGTGCAAGGCCTCTCCTGGGGTGAATCAGAGCACTTTGGTGCTCGGGGCTGCAGACACTGAGCATCTCCTCAGCTTTTGGTTCCAAAGACTTGGCTTCCCTCACCCTGACTGCAGGCTGGGACAGGAGTGGGGCAGGTCCCCCTGCCTCACACCTTTGTCTCCACGGAGCTTTCCCTGACCTCCAGCAAGCCTCGGGCAGCCTTGGATTATCCAGAGCTGGGAAAGGGATGGTGCAGGGAGCCCAGAGACCACAGGATCCCAGAATGTGCTGAGCTGGGAGGGACCCACGAGGATTATCCAGCCCAACCCTCAGCCCTGCACAGGCCCAGCCCCAAGAGTCACCCCATGTGCCCCAGAGGATCAGCCAAAGCCTCCTGGAGCTCTGGCAGCCTTGGGGCTGTGCCCACTGCCCTGGGGAGCCTGGGCAGTGCCCAACCACCCTCTGGGGGAAGGACCTTTCCCTGAGATCCAACCTGCCCCTGCCCTGACACAGCTCCAGGCCATTCCCTGGGTGCTGTCCCTGGTCCCCCCAGAGCAGAGCTCAGTCCTGTCCCTCCTCTGCCCCTGCAGGCTGAGAAGGACTCCAAGCCCTGAGGATTCCGAGCCCTGGGGTGATGCCAGCTGGGAGGGCAGCCCAAAGCCTGGCACAAGTTCAGCATTGCCTATGCTAAACTATCCCAGGACCCTCAGGAACCACCCCAAACCCTGCTCAGGGACGCTGTGGGTTTGTGGGCAACCCTGATGAATTTGAAGCTCAGCTCCAAATGAGAGCTGAGAGCAGAGAAATGCTGAAGGAGGTGGGAGAACCTCGTGGCAGGGTGAGGGTAGCACAGCCTTTAACTTCTGCTCTACAGCTCAAGGGCTTCTGCTTTCAAAGCCCTACCCTACCTACCTTCCAGGCAACATTTCAAAGCATTTTCCTCTATTATTCACTTTTCTTAATAAAAACATATTTTAAAAATCCCATACAGAAAATAAAATTACTTGCCCTTTTCAGGCCTATTCGTTCCCAATGGTTTTGTCCCAGAATAAACACAGACATGTTTTGTTGTGAAAGGAGATTAACTCCAAAATCTGCTTCCTGGCTTTGAAGACTGCAGACCAGCATGGCTTTTGTTATGAACTAGTCATTAGACTGAGTGACATATAGAAGGAATAATTGCCTGGCGTGTTTTGAGGGTTGAAGGATGTTAATTAAGAAGTCAAATGTTTGTTTTTCCTCACTCTGAACAAAGCAATCCCAGGGCTGGTGTTGTGCCGGAGTTTTGATCCCAAGGGGCAGGTCTGGGCTGTCTCTCCGGAGGTTTTGGGAATGTGAGTGTCTGCAGCAGCTCTGCTCCCACCAGGTTGTGTTCCTGGGGTGGATCCTGGAGGAACATCATGGGAGCAGCCACAAATCACCAACCACGGAAAGTTCAACCAAGGAAGTGCCGGATTCTGCCCCTGGGATGGGGCAACCCCGGATGGACGGACACAGTGGGAATGAGAGGCTGGAGAGCAGTGCTGGGAAAGGGCCCTGGGGGTGCTGGTGGGTGCCAATTATCCCTGAGTCAGCAGTGCCCTGGCAGCCAGGAGGGCCAACCCTGTCCTGGGGGCACCAGGGAGGGGATTGTCCCGCTCTGCTCTGCCCTGGGGCGGCCTCACCTCAACATTGGGGCACTTTGGGGGGACACAATGTAGGGAAGGCGTTGAGCCACTGGAGAGTGTCCAAAGGAGGGAACAAGGATGGGGAAGGGCCTGGATTTGAAGCCGTATGAGGACACTGAGGGCACTTGGTGTGTTCAGCTGGAGCAGAGGAGACTGAGGGGAGAGCTCACTGCAGTTCCAACTGCCTGGGCAGGGGCAGAGCAGGGGCAGGACTGAGCTCTGCTCTGGGGGGACCAGGGACAGCACCCAGGGAATGGCCTGGAGCTGTGTCAGGGCAGGGTCAAGTTGGATCTCAGGGAAAGGTTCTTCCCCCAGAGGGTGGTTGGGCACTGCCCAGGCTCCCCAGGGCAGTGGGCACAGCCCCAAGGCTGCCAGAGCTCCAGGAGGCTTTGGACAACGCTCTGAGGGACAGGGTGGGATTGACTGTGCAGGGCTGAGGGTTGGACTGGATGATCCTTGTGGGTCCCTTCCAGCTCAGCACATTCTGGGGTTCTCTGATCAGACTGGGGAGCTCAGGAGATCAAGCAGATACCCCAGGAAGGTGTGACACAACGATGAACGCGAGGGCTGCACTGGCAGCTGCTGATGCAGAGCCGAATCGCAGCGTGACTCACTCCCATCTCTGTGCCCATCACCCTGAGGGACTTTGGGTACCAAGCCCAGCACACCAGCCCCCTCCCTGGACTATTCCCCTCCCTGTCTTGCTTGTTGAGGGCTCTGGAGTATCACAACTTGTATTGTGCTACATTGTCTGTCACTGTTTATTTACCTGCTCTCCCCTGTGCCATCGTTCCGCCTCTCCTGGCTCTGCTTTGTGCAGCTCCTCAGGTTCAAGGTTTGACATCAGCAGCTGCCAGGAAAGCAAAATACATCAGAGAGGATTGGCCTTGGAGAATCTG
This sequence comes from Cephalopterus ornatus, assembly GCA_013396775.1. Lineage (NCBI taxonomy): Eukaryota > Metazoa > Chordata > Aves > Passeriformes > Cotingidae > Cephalopterus > Cephalopterus ornatus. The sequence goes on from VZRE01001674.1 coordinate 648,161, forward strand.
GAGAGCAACCAAGCAGCAGCATCTTCTCCACCTTGGTCTCAGCCACACGGCAGTGACACAGGGGGGCTCTGAGGGCGCTGCAGAGCTGGTTGTTCTCAGGAAAAAATAATAATAATAATAATCAGAGGTATGGCTGCCCTGCCAACGCAGGAGGACCCTGATAGGGCTGGCTTATGTAATGCCACAGTCTCCCCAGGGCACCAGGCCAGCGGAGACAGCAGAGCTGGAGTGACCTTTCTGCACTGACGCTTCGGGACGGCTCCTGCCCCAAATTCAGCTCAGCCTGCCTCTTACATGTGAGGGACGGAGGGGTGGGCCTTGCACAGTGCTGGGGAAATACGTCCTGCAAAAGGGGACAAGAGCATCCTGTGAGGGGTCACTGGGTGGGCTCTCCCTGTGTGCCACCTGTGTGGGAAGACGGGTTTGCAGGGCAGAGGATGCAGCTCAACGTCTCCTGGCTCCTTGTGAGACACCTCCCGGGCCAGGCACTGGCGAAAAGCCCCGTGGAGTCAGTGTTGCTGTGCCAGTGGAAGTGGAGGGGTGTTTTGGTGTGAGGGGGGTCCTCCTCCATGAAGAAGAAAACAAGGATGATGCCTCATATCTGTCCTTTTCAGTGTGTTTTTCCTCTCCCACCCGTCCAGCCCAGCCCTCACTGGTGACATCCCTGTGACACCATCCCTGCTGTCACTGGGGACACCCCTGTGACACGTCCCAGGGCCTGGGCTGGGCAATGGGGCAGGAAGGAAGACACACCAGGGCCAAACAGGGCAGCAAACCTGCTGGTGGGACCAGCACAGGGATCCAGAGAGCATCATGGATGTCATTGCAGCACTTGGATCATCATTTTGGTGGCACATCCATGAAATGCTCCAGGTTTATGGCACCAGCACTCTATATTGACGTACAGGTACAACCCCTGGCTCTGATCAGTGACCCCAGAGCTCCTGTGCTGATTCATGAGCACAGTTCACTGACCTGAGATGTTTGTTGTCTAGCCAAGCTGCGAGCAAAGAGGGAGGGAGAAAAATGATAAACCACCCTGCAGCAAAGCTTGGTGGGCACTGCAGGACAATGGGAAATTCTCTGGCCTGAAGTTATTGGAGCCAAGAATCCCACGGCCAGGGAGAGCTGAGTGCTCCAGATGGGGGAGAAATGGCTGTTTCTCCCCAGCAGGGGAATTTTAGGAAAGAAAAAGCAGCATCTTCAGGGCAGTTGCTGCTGTGAAGCTGCTTCAGTGGGCACAGCCAATGTGTGTGGCTGATAAAATTAAACCTTCATGAGTATAATGAGCTCCCAGGAAAGTCAGACAGGAATATCCGTGGGTTGCTCTGGTACTGAGCCTTCATGACTCTTACACAGACGCAGTCTGGGGGAAGAAGTCGTCACTCTGCTCTGCTCTCCACCGTGTCCCAGGGAAAGATCAAACCTTGCAGGACCTTCTAAAAAAAGTGCTGTTGATTTCCAGGATCCTCTGGAATTCAGGGGTCTGGAAAGCCCAGTGTTCCAAATACTGCATAAATCTGGAGCAGCTTGCCCTGCTAAAGCTCTGCTGACTTGGGCACAGCGGACACACGGGACTAAGGCAGAATGTCTTTGTAACACCAACCCAAGTCCATGGCGGAGGCAGAGCTGGGCCGTGTTCTCCAGCCCCTGGGTCCCTCGGGGTCCATTTTCATGTTGAGAAGTCATGGTTTAATGTCTGGGGGAAAAGACACTAAATTTCTCAACGGGCAGATTGAGGGTGGGGATTTTGCCCCTCTGCCCCCTCAGGTGAGACCCCCCTGCAGAGCTGCCTCCAGCCCTGGGAACAACAGCACAAGGACGTGGAGCTGCTGGAGAGAGTCCAGAGGAGACCCTGGAGATGCTCCAGGGCTGGAGCCCCTCTGCTCTGGAGCCAGGCTGGGAGAGCTGGGGGGGTTCACCTGGAGAAGAGAAGGCTCCAGGGAGACCTGAGAGCCCCTTGCAGGGCCTAAAGGGGCTCCAGGAGAGCTGGAGAGGGACTGGGGACAAGGGATGGAGGGACAGGACACAGGGAATGGCTTCCCACTGCCAGAGGGCAGGGAGAGATGGGATATTGGGAAGGAATTGTTGGCTGGGAGGGTGGGGAGGCCCTGGCACAGGTTGCCCAGAGAAGCTGTGGCTGCCCCTGGATCCCTGGAAGTGTCCAAGGCCAGGTTGGACAGGGCTTGGAGCAACCTGGGCTAGTGGAAGGTGTCCCTGCCCATGGAGGGGGTGGAACTGGATGAGCTTTGAGGTCCCTTCCAACCCAAACCATCCCGGGATTCTCAGAGAACTGGTCCCAGTGCTGCTGGAGGGTGTTTACAGGTGCTGTAAGTTTTCCCTTAAAAATCTAGGCTTTCAACTCAAATCTAATCTCAGCACAAAGAACCTTAAAACAAGCAGGAAGAAATAAAAAATGAACTAGTGTTAAGGTGAAACCTGATCCTTTTCTGGAGGGAAACAAACACCACCTCTCCCCCTGAGAATATGCAACAGGACATGAAAATCAGAGATGTCCATTTTGAGGCCGGTGAGATACTTTCCCAGGCAGCAGCACATGCTTTCCCAGAGGTTTAACCCTGTGCAATCCTGGTTTTTTTCTTATTAACTCATCTAAATTTAGTTCACCACTGGCCTCAAGTTGCACCAGGAGAGGCTGAGATTGGATATTAGGAAAACTTCCTTTCCTGAAAGAGTTGTCCAGCCCTGGCACAGCTGCCCAGGGCAGCGTTGGAGTCTCCAGCACTGGAGGGATTTAACAGATGTGTGGATGTGGCACTTGAGGAGAGGGGTCAGTGGTGGCCTTTAGAGCTCGAGGAATGGTTGATAATCTTAGAGGGCTTTTCCAGCCTAAATGGTTCTATGATTCCAGAAATATCCCTTGGTGAATCCTAAGTTCACCAGAGTTATTGCACTCCTTAACAGGAAAAAGCTCATAAAACAAACCAAACCCAAGACATAATATTTACTGAGCTAAAACAAAACAAATTGCTCACACCATTCTGGAAAATTTTGGGAAGCATGGCCAGCACCTGCCCCATGAAATGCAGCTGGGCACCTATTTTCCCTTTTACCTGAGGTTTCTGAGCAAAAAAGATCAGTTCCTGCAGTTCTTACAGGGCACTCGTGGTTACTGCTTTCCCTCACCGGGTCCTAAATACATTAAGGTGCTCAATTATGTAGGAATTTGAAATTATTTTAGTGAACATACAAAGATGGGAGCAGAGGTAAAGGTCAGAGCATGGTCCTGGAGCTGATATCAGAGAGGCAGCTGGACCCAGAGCAGGCTGGGCACGGAGCAGCAGTGGAAACTCTGAGCCTGCTGCCTGATTTATCCAGGGAGCAATTTGCTGTACTTGGGGCAGGACTGTGCTGCTTTTTCTAACTGCACCACCTACCAGCAGTTTTGATGCTCAAATCAGCTTGCAAAACTACAGAAAAATATCAGCCAGGAAGAGACTTTGAGGAGTTCTCTGGTGGGGGTTTCTCCCTGATGTCTGGTTTTCCAGCCTCCCTGCTGCTCATGTTGGTCCTAAAATGGGTCTGAATCTTCTTCAGGATGTGCTTTGAGCTCATGCCTGTGCTCTTCAGAGCCTTCCTCCCTCTCTTCAGCAGACACTGATGTGGCTGAGGGTTGCTGGGCATCCCATCAGCTCTGGGGCACCAGCAGCCCCAGTCCCAGAGGTCCCCCAGTCCCTCCCTGCAGGTCACACTCTCCACACTCCTGTTTTCCTGTCCTTTCTCCCTTTGGTTTATTTGCCTCCTGAATCCCGTTTCCACTTGTGTCCAGCTCACAATCCACCAGCTCCCACTTTTGCTGTTTTCCTCTCAGCCCAGACAGTTTTTTCTCTACCTTTATTGATGCAAACACCTTCCTGCAGTGCCTCTGGCACTCCTCCCTCCTGAACTGAGGTCTATTTTTGCAGGTCATTTCTCCAACTTGTCAAAATCACTTGGAATTCCAATCCTGTGCTCCAACTTGCCTTTGGTTTCTCCCAGAGGGTGCCATCCATCCCTGGATTCAGTGCACAAGCTCCTCTGTCGTGCCAGTCGTGCCGACCTGTCTGTGCAGGAACAGCCCATGGCTGTAACATAATCAGGCACTTGGAAAGGACCAGTGTGGCAGAATTCCCAATCCCAGGATGCTCAGACAACCAGTGCAGAGTTATAAATCTTATTTAGTGATTTCTGAAATCAGTTCTCTTAGAACTCACCACTCACATCTGTGGGTTTTTTATTCATAGGACTCTCACTGTCCTGTTCAAATACCTGTATAAGGATGACAAAATGTCATGCCAAAAGTGCCTGTAGAGCTAATTTTGGGATGCTGGCCAAAAGTCAGAAGTAGTGCCATGGATTTCAGCAAACTGGTTGCACATCTTTGTCTGACACACAACCCGGGAATAATCCTGGAAAAATTCTGCGAGTGACAGAAGACCCAGGTTTTATTTTCACTTGCCAAATAAACAAAAAACAAAGAAAGTCATATAAAGTTCTCTGCGTCTCAGTGAGGAAACAGGAAAAAAAGGGGATGGGTTTTATAATAAACTGCATGCAGCAAAATATTTGCCTGACTAAAATTCATAGGAGTAAAAATGAGCATGGAAAATGAGGATGTGGAAGAACAGCCAAGCCCTTCATTCACCAGAGCTGCATGGAAGATCCCAGAAAGGGAACATACCATAGAACTCATCTGAAAATAAGTCAGTTTTATACTATCTTTTGAAGTAGTTTTTTGGTCTTCCATTAAGTTCCCATTTAAAAAAAACCTCCCCAAGTTTTTCTGACACATCCTTTTGAACTTTCCAAGGCCCAGCTTCCATTTCCATTTGCCCAGATTCACCCCAAGAAGTTTTATCCCTTCAAATTGTTGTTCCCCTTGGAGGCAGTTAACATTTCCACCTGACAGACAGCATGTTGTCTTTGAGCTGAGCCCTTTTATAAATCCTGAACACATTCAGTCCTTTCAGCCTCCTCTGCAAAGCTGTGCCTCGCAAAAATCCCTGGAGGAATTTGCTCCAATTTATCAGCATCACGTTGATAATGAAGTGTCTATAAACAGATACACAACCTTCTCCTGGAGCAGTGGGATCTGGGAGGCAAAAGGAGAGCTCAGAGCTCTGCCCCACGTGCTGGGATTATCTCTGACCATCCCAAAACTAATGCAGCTCCTCCAGCTCCAAGGTCCAGCTTCCCACCCTCTTAGGATGACAGAGGGTCCCATATGGCTTCTATAGGGACCAGGATGGGATGCAAATCATCTCACACGGGGCCCCACAGGGGAGTATCCACTCACTGCCACTTCCAACAGGGACAGCCTGGACTCTGGATTGGGACACAACCTCCCACCAGGCTCCTCTGGCTCCATGGGGTGACACCCTGAGCCATACCTGTTTTGCCCCACATGTCCTGTCACTGGGGTGACACTGATGAGGTTGCCACAACAGCTTGTTCTCTATCCAAGGGTGGCACCTTGAACAGATCCTTTTTGTTTCTCCCACAGCAACCTCTAAACCACAGCAAAGGGGCCTGGGGGGTCCTGCCACTGCAATGGGTTCTGAAACCTTGGACACGTCATAGAGTCATGGAGCCGTTTGGGTTGGAAGGGATGTTAAAGCTCATCCCATTCCACCCCCTGCCATGGGCAGGGACACCTTCCACTAGCCCAGGTTGCTCCAAGCCCCATCCAACCTGGCCTTGGACACTTCCAGGGATCCAGGGGCAGCCACAGGGTCTCTGGGCAACCTGTGCCAGGGCCTCCCCACCCTCAATATCCCATCTAACCCTGCCCTCTGTCAGTTTGAAATGGGAATGGGAACAACTCAACTTGTATTTCAGACATCCTTCAGGATGGAGAATGACCTGGTTTGGGTAGGCGCCACAGGCTGTGGAGGGCAGTGTGGCTGTGCCCCATGGCAGGGTTCCTGCCTGTGTTTGGCACATGCACTGTTGCTGCAGGGCTGCAAGAGAACAGTGCCAGGCTTGGCCCATGTCCAACCTGCCCTTGGACACTTCCAGGGATGGGGAGTCCACAGCGTCTCCGGGCAACCTCACCACCCTCACAGCAAGAAAGGAGCATGAAGGACCGTGGCACAAGCGTTTAGGCGATGAGAGGCTGGTGAAAACCCAAACATTTTCTGCTCCACAGCCCCCCAGGTGCTGCAGTGGTTTGTTTTGAGCAGAAGGCAGCAGCCCTGCTCACAGCCTGCACTGCTCCCCGCTGCTGCCTGCCTGCAGTGATGTAATGCTGGAGAGAGCACATGTGCCCTCAGACATCTGCATTTGCATCGCTCCCACCCCTGTGGGGACAGCAGGGGACAGGGAACGAAGTGCCTCGGGAAGGGCTCCTTGTCACACACCTTCCCCTCGCCCGTCACTGCAGCCCGGGGGACTGCAGCTCTCACGCTCTGTGCCGCACATCAGGAGGGTTCGGGAGCGTGGAAACAGCTGAAAATGGGGCTTTTCACAGCTCCCCAGGGCTGGAGCAGTGTCCCGTGCAGGGTGAGCTGAGTGAGCTCTCAGACCACGGTTTGGCTCAGCCCTGCTGAATACATTCACCCTGTTCGGCAGGTGACCCCCTGAGATCCCGACTGTCCTCTCTCCCTCCCTGGTCTCTGGACGCTGTGGAGCTGTGGGGCCTGGGCTAGGGCTGCAGGAGGGACAGCTCATCCCAGCCTCAGGCTGCCTCCCTTTCTCTCCTGTCCCACCCCACTGATGGGCTGAGGGAGGGCTGTTCCTCCTTCACTGTGTCTTTGGAGTTCACTTTCTGCCCTTCCCCCTTCTCCTCTCAAAGTCACCTTCCTTCCTCCCCTTCTCTACCTTCATCTTCCTCAGAGATTTGGAGTCTCTCCCTGTCCCATACTGTCTCCACCCTACTCAAATATCAGCCTGACATCTCCTCTCTTCCCTTCCAACCCCTTTCACCCTGTACAGTTGCTTCTCTGGGACACCCACCACCGATTCCATCCCTTCCCCCTCATCCTGCCGTTCCCCTACACAGTGTAGGGACGGTGCCACGGCAGGAGGGCTGGGAGGGAAAGGTGCAAGGATGCATTAACTTCAGCCACACAGGCAGGAATCCCCGCAGCAGCCTTCAAACCTCTCCTGCAAACAGGCTCTGTGCCAGGTAAACCTCTCTGACTGGCAGCGTCTGATCCACACGAATCCAGCCTGGGAGAGGGATGCAGCTGGGAGTTCTGTTGCCTCTCCACCAAACAAAAAGCAGGCTATTTTATCATTTTAAGTGGCTTGTTTTTCATCTGGAGGCATGTGGAATTCAAACAGGGCAATAAACTTCAGCCTCTCTCCTCCGCAACGGTCTTTGCCCTGTAAAACGCAGCCGGAGCTCCTGTGCCAGCTCATGCGATGCGAGGGGCAGGCAGGGATCACTCTTCATGAGCAGAGGTAAAATCCAGCCCCGCCTCTCCCTTCCAGGCAATTCCCGGCTCTGCTGTGGCCAAAGGCAGACCATGAGCTGGGAAGGCACGTTCATGCCCCGGGGCAGCAGCTTTGCACAAGACAAGGAGGGGAAATTCCTCTCCGGGCATCCCCCGGAGCTGCTTTTTGCAGTTCTGCCGGCCCTTGGGTCAACCCAGCCTTCAGAGGTGGGTTCAAGCTCATCCACCAAAAATCCTGGAGTTGCTGGGACACAGCCCCACATCCCCTTGTCCCCAGGAGTCACTTCTGCTGGACGTGGTGAAACACAACAGCCGGGAAGAGGAATCAGGGAGGTGTTGATTGAGCCACCACTGCTCGATTTGGTGGGGCTCACTTGCTTTTTTTAGGCAAGAAACTGTGAGCCAGGCCTAGACCCAGCTTGTTCTGAGAAGGGAAAGATGCCTTGTGCAGCAGGGAGAGAAGGAGCCATCCCACAGCAGGGTTTTACAGACTCAGCTGCAGGAGCACAGATTTTTCCCTACCCCTTCTCTTCCCTGCATGATTTATTTTCCATGAAGCTTTGAACTAAAAACTCTGGTGTGATTCCAAGCAAAGAATCCATGAAAATAATTTAAAGCCTGAGGAGGGCACTGCTAATTTGGGGAGTGATTATTTAGAGTCTGGTATCAACAGTTACAAAACATGAGGACGATCACAGAATACAGAATGGTTTAGCAAGTGTTGGGAGAGACATCTGTTCAACCTGGAGCAGAGCAGACTGAGGGGAGAGCTCACTGCAGTTCCAACTGCCTGGGCAGGGGCAGAGGAGGGGCAGGACTGAGCTCTGCTCTGGGGGGACCAGGGACAGCACCCAGGGAATGGCCTGGAGCTGTGTCAGGGCAGGCTCAGGTTGGATCTCAGGGAAAGGTTCTTCCCCCAGAGGGTGGTTGGGCACTGACCAGGCTCCCCAGGGCAGTGGGCACAGCCCCAAGGCTGCCAGAGCTCCAGGAGGCTTTGGCTGATCCTCTGGGGCACATGGGGTGACTCTTGGGGCTGGGCCTGTGCAGGGCTGAGGGTTGGACTGGGTGGTCCTTGGGGGTCCCTTCCAGCTCAGCACATTCTGGGATTGTCTGATCCCTCTGTCTCAGCACCAGGACTGCTCCTGCTGCTTTCCCAGGCTGAGGGTTTCATGCAGCTCCTCTGGGAATTTGTGTGGGATGGGAGCTCCAGGTCTCAGCTCCAAATGGCACCATATCCATTCTCCTGAAGCCTTTCAGCAGATGACACAAAGCTGATGACTTCCTTCCCTGTAACCCTCCGGGGTTATTCCCCCTCCCTCTGCATCTCCCTGCCCTCATCTCATTGCTATTATTCCTTGGGACCCGTATTACCACTGCTGTAAAGCCACATTCCTGCTTTAACCTGTTGTAATTAACCAGCATGACTTTTAAATCTATTAATGCATAATTGAAAACTAATAATAGCAAACACTGGGGTTTGTTTGGCAGTTTGGATCAGGCCTTTCAGCTGTCACAGGGACCAGATAAAACAGCATCTCCCCTGAATCCCACCCAGTCCACTGCCATCCCAGGGCACAATATCAATTAGGATCATCTATTTACCCAAATTCAAGTATTTAAACTGTTTCTTCATTTGGGTTCCTAATATCAAAGGGCAATTATATGTTGGCTGAGAGGAGAAGGAGAGATCTTTGGCATGGGAAGGAGGGGATGAGTGTGCTGGACAAGCTCTGGGAGAAAGAAAAACCACATCAAGGCTGTCTGCCTTCCCCATCCTAAATCACAGCACCAGGAGAGGGATAAGGCAGGGTTGGGTAAGAGCAGTGCAGGAAGACAACTCCTTTTGGAATATTTTTCTTTGCCTTGGGTGAGTAAACAATAATCTGTTTTGGAAAATGTGTTTAGAGACAGTGGCTGATGCAGAGGCTGCTGAAAACATTTGCCAGGACAGACACACAGACACAGCCATTGAATCATGGAATCAGAGAGCCATGGGATGGTTTGGGTCAGAAGGGAACTTAAAAACCACCTCGTTCCACTCCTCTGCCATGGGCAGGGACACCTTCCACTAGCCCAGGTTGCTCCAAGCCCCATCCAGCCTGGCCTTGGACACTTCCAGGAATGGGGCAGCCACAGCTTCTCTGGGCAAGCTGTGCCAGGGCCTCACCACCCTCACAGGGAAGGATTTTTTCCTAATATCCAATCATTTTCTTTTCCATTTAAACCATTCCCCCTTGTCCTGTCACTACAGCTCTTGTAGAAGTCCTTCTCCACATCTGCAATAGGCTCCTCTCAGGTACTGAGCTCAGCTTCAAGAAGGTTGGGAGAGCTACCAGTGTTGGAAAGTTTGTGATGATGGAAAGATGGGGCAGCTCCAAGGGACCCTCCAGGCACATGGTTCACATTTCAGCCCCCCAGGACCTGCTGAGAGTTCTTCCTCTGAGGGAACAGTGGCAGGCAGGGCTCTGCTGCAGCATTTGCAGTCCACAGAGGTGGACTCAGGAGGGCGCATCACTCACTTTGGTCTCCATCCACCAATAAAACCATGTCCTTTGCTCCCAGAGGAGCAAGCCTGGGGCTGGAGAAAGACATGAGTGGATCCACCAGAGGAGATGGTGGCATTGCTATAAGAGTGTTCCCCACATGGGCTCACCCACACACCTCTGAGAGAGGGGCAGGTGAGGGAATTGAAGGGTAAAAGTCTGTGGGCCCAGAACACGAAGAGGGATGAGCTGGAACTGCATCAGTGAGGGGTGAGGTTGTCAGTGAGCAGGAGAAACTGTGGTCAGGGAGATGAAATTATGTAGGAAATGGAAGAAGGAGCCCATCAGGGAGCACAGGGTAGGATTGCAGTATTGATTTGAGACGTCTCCCAGCTGCATGTCTGCACTGGAGCCAGCCCTGCTCAGCTCCTTCTGTGTGAAGGCAAACGCATGAGTGAGTCACCACCCCTGGAAAGATGTGTGGATGTGGCACCTGGGGACATGGGTTAGTGGTGGCCTTGGCAGTGCTGGGAGAACAATTAGACTCCATGATATTAGAGGGTTTTCCCAACCCAAATGATTCTGTGATTCCGTGAGGGATCCATTGGGTGATTTTCTTGCCATGCTTTGGACAGGATGAAAAGGTCCCTGAGGTCTCTGCTCCTCCCTTGGCTCCAGGTAGAGTCTGAGGAGGAGCAAGGGGCAGAGCTCAGCGGGGGCTGCAGCTCCTCCCAAGGGGCAGCTCCAATCTCTGCTCTGGGGGACCAGGGACAGCCCCCAGGGAATGGCCTGGAGCTGTGTCAGGGCAGGCTCAGGTTGGATCTCAGGGAAAGGTTCTTCCCCCAGAGGGTGGTTGGGCACTGCCCAGGCTCCCCAGGGCAGTGGGCACAGCCCCAAGGCTGCCAGAGCTCCAGGAGGCTTTGGCTGATCCTCTGGGGCACATGGGGTGACTCTTGGGGCTGGGCCTGTGCAGGGCTGAGGGTTGGGCTGGACGATCCCTGTGGGTCCCTTCCAGCTCAAGATAATCCAGGATTCTATGAAGCACCAAGGTGGGTATTTCACTCCTGCTCCTGCTCTTCCCCTCACAGCCCAAAGCCTCCTCCAACGAGGTGGTTTTGCAGCCACAGTCCAGATGCCATTTGGATGAGCTGAGAACACGTCAGAGTCTGAGCACGTGTCCAGGGGCTCCTCGGACTTCAAAGGACAGGAGACACAGACCACCCTCCTTCCAGCAAAACCAGTTCTCCAAACAGCTGCAGAGCAGAGGCCAACCCAGATCCCTGCCAGCCCCTGACACGATGTGATCCATGGGCACTTTGTTGTTTGATGGCTGATGCCAAAGAGAATTCAGCTCAAGGCAGGAAGGGAAACATAAGGAAAACAAGGGTAGCTGTGCAGGAGAGCAGCTCTGTGAGTAATGTTACCTTGTGAGTAATGCTGAAACTGCAGCATAAATAAAAATAAATCCACTTGCACTTCATCCGGAGGATGGAGCAGAGCCCACTTTGCTTGGCCAAAACAGACCTCAGAGTTTAACCACAAGAAAACCCTCCTGGGGTTTTATTACTTACTGTAAGGACTGTGAGAGCTCCTCAGTTAGGAATCAGCTTCCAGCTAAATTTCCCACTTGGATGTATTTGGGAAAGCAGGACAAGATGAGGTGCTGGTTATTACTGGGGGATGTGTTTCCACCTGAGCTCAGCCCCAGTCCTGTCCCACCAACCTTTCCTGAAGCTCTGGAAAAGTGGTCAAGGTGAGACTCCCAGTTCTCAGTTCTCCCCTCATGACAAGACAGACACTGAGGGGCTGGAGGTGTCCAGGGAAGGGAATGGAGCTGGGAAGGGGCTGGAGCAGCAGGAGCAGCTGAGGGAGCTGGGGGGGCTCAGCCTGGAGAAAAGGAGGCTCGGGGGGACCTTCTGGCTCTGCAACTCCCTGACAGGAGGGGGGAGCCGGGGGGGTCGGGCTCTGCTCCCACGGAACAAGGGACAGGAGGAGAGGGAACGGCCTCCAGCTGTGCCAGGGGAGGGTCAGGTTGGAAATCAGCAGGAATTTCTCCATGGAAAGGGTGGTCAGGCATTGGAAGGTGCTGCCCAGAACACACCCCTGGAGGTGTTCAAAACACATGTGGATGTGGCACTTGAGGACATGGTTCCATGGTGACCATGGAGGTGGTGCTGTGACTTTTCCAAACTTAAGGATAATGTGATGCTATTTTAAGGATGGGATCTGGCTGGAGAACAGAGAGCAAGATCCAGAAAGATGCACAAGACACTGCAGAGTATTTCTGGAATTTAGGAAAAAAAAAAAAAAAGAAAAGAAAAAAAACAAAGGAAGGGAAAAAAAAACCCCTTATTGGTTTTCAGCCCAGAATTCTCAGAATTTTGATATTCTATGGGAAAAATACTAAATATCTTCTGATCCTTGCCCAGGGAATGAGTGTTGTGATTTTTCTGCCATCATCTGACCATTTGTAATGTCTCAGCACTCTCTGCTGGGGGAGGTCATGGGTTTTCCAGCCTTCTCAGGTGCAGGGAACACCAGAACGCATCAACCCAGACACCAGAATTAGGACGAAAATTCCTGAAACACCCTGTCTTGTGACTGTTGGATGTTGGGAGCCTGATTTGTGAGGCAGTGTCATAAATGGGTGATTAGTGGAGCTGCTGAGGAGAGGCTGGCTTTCTCCCCTCTCCCCTCCCCTGGGAGGTATAAATCCAAATGCTATCCATGAGAAATGCAAAAGAGACCTTCTGCTTCATGTCCGTGGCCAGAGAACCTCATCCAGCAGGCACTGCCTTCGGAGGGAGATGAGGATCAGCAGGACACAGTCCAGTGAACGTAGTCAGAGGTCCCAAAGACACGACCTGTGGGGAAAGGCTGCGAGAACGGGGCTTGTTTAGTCTACAAGAGATTGAGGGAGACGTTATAACAGCCCTCAGCTATGCGAGAGGTTTCTGCAGGGAGATGGGAATTAACTGTTCTCCACGGCAGGGAGAAGGGAATTTAGAGTCATTTAGGCAGAACGCTCTGGTGGGAGAGTAGGGCAGCCCCAGGTTTGTCAGAGGAGGAGGTTTAGCTTCTTATCTGTGGTTGGGGGTGGTCTGGCCAGGCTGGTGCCCACCAGGGACGTGGGTGGCATGATCAGGCAGGGCTTGGCTCATGGCACCTTCTGGGGTGTCTCCAGCCCTGTGTTCTTGGACAGAAATCTTTCAGCTCATAGTTCCTCTTCAGAAAGGTTGGCGGGTGAACCCCACCACGTTTCTGGGGTGCCCCAGAACACCAGACCACCAGTGTGGATCCCTGAGCTCCTCTAGGATTTCTGGGGACAGGGAGGAGGAGAAGGCAGTCTCACCACATATCCCAGCAGAGGAAAGGAAGCAGGAGGTGCAGAGGAAGATCCTGTCCTGGCAGGCACAGCTGAAGCCATGCTGGCTCTGTATGAAGGCAGCAGGAGAACAGCAAGAAAAGACCTCAGAAATTTCTGGAAAGGGAAGAAACTGGCATTTCTAATTCCTGCTTCATCTGGCTTGGTCCCAGCCTATATCTGGGGGTCAGCACTTGCTCCAAGCCCTCACTGGAGAAAGCACCATTGCCTGGAACCAGCACGGAGAACCCGTGTCTGGAGGGTCTGGCAAGAGCATATGGGTTTGACACAGAGTCCAAGTGCTTTGGGTGTTAATACTTGAACTGGGTGGTCCTTAAAATAAAATAAAAATGAGGAAAGCAAGAGATAACATGTCCACATGGTTATACAGTGAAGTATTTATTGTTCATAAGGGACACAGGACTACCCAGGGTCACACTGCTTGTCACAGCCATTCGTGGGTGGCACTGGGTGACAGAGTGCATTTGGTCACCAGCAACTTTGTAATATCTGTTTAAGAGCTCTAATCCCAGCTGGATGAGCAGAACCTTTAGAGAGACCTCCACAAATTAGAGGGCTGGGAATCACCAACCACGGGAAGTTCAACCAGGGGAAGCGCTGGATTCTACCCCTGGGATGGAGCAACCCAGGGAAAGAGAGGCTGGAAAGAAGTGCCGGGAAAGGGTCCTGGAGGTCCTGGTGGGTGCCAGTTGTCCCTGAGTCAGCAGTGCCCTGGCAGCCAGGAGGGCCAACCCTGTCCTGGGGGCATCAGGGAGGGGATTGTCCCGCTCTGCTCTGCCCTGGGGCGGCCTCACCTCAACATTGGGGCACTTTGGGGGGACACAATGTAGGGAAGGTATTGAACCATTAGAGAGTGTCCAAAGGAGGGCAAAGAGATGGGGAAGGGGCCTGATTTGAAGCCGTGTGAAGACACTGAGGGCACTTGGTGTGTTCAGCTGGAGCAGAGCAGACTGAGGGCAGAGCTCACTGCAGTTCCAACTGCCTGGGCAGGGGCAGAGGAGGGGCAGGACTGAGCTCTGCTCTGGGGGGACCAGGGACAGCACCCAGGGAATGGCCTGGAGCTGTGTCAGGGCAGGCTCAGGTTGGATCTCAGGGAAAGGTTCTTCCCCCAGAGGGTGGTTGGCACTGACCAGGCTCCCCAGGGCAGTGGGCACAGCCCCAAGGCTGCCAGAGCTCCAGGAGGCTTTGGCTGATCCTCTGGGGCACATGGGGTGACTCTTGGGGCTGGGCCTGTGCAGGGCTGAGGGTTGGACTGGATGGGCCTTGGGGGTCCCTTCCCAATCAGCACATTCTCTGACTCTCTCTGAGTGGAACCTGCTGAAAGACCAAAGCCCGACCCGAGGACTGGGTATTTATTGCTACTTCCCCGAGCTTTTGTTCTCCTCCCTGTGACTCAAAGCGGAGAGTTTGAGTCTGTTTCTTTCAGCTCTGTGTCAGTGCTTTCCCCACAGCTTGGCATGGAGCACAAACACCCATCTGCAGTTGTCTCTGGTAGCAGAGCAGATCATCTGGAGGGGAACTGGCTGCTCTCACACACTCAGTCACACAAGGAGCAAACAGTTGCTTTAGTTCTGAGTGGGGCTACACAAACCATTAGACACCTCATTAATCTCATGTTTAATTCTCTGCATGAGGCTCACAGGAAGAAGGAATAAATTCTTTATTTTAATTATAAGTGGAACAACTAGAGTAACCTTCCCAGCTCCTTTTCTTCCCTTGCAGATGGAAACCTGTTGTCACAGTTGTTGTCTTTTGGTGTTTCCCCGCCATCTCTGAGCACAGAACAGCTCCTGGGTGGGAGGGAGCACGAACCATCACTGGCTTCACCGTGTCCTGAAACCAGTGGCTCCCACATCCTGGAGAGACCCAGGCAAAACTGCTGGACATGAGCTGCCTCCACCTCCTCACCACCACCAGGCACCCTTGGGACTGTAAATGCATCAAAACACCCTCTCTCCCCTCTCCCTCTGCAAAGGAGGCTGGGAATGTTTCAAGGAACTCAGATTGGAGCAAATTGCTGTGCTTTGACAGGTGTCTTCAGTCTGTTACAGCTGTCAGCTTTTGAAAGGGCACTGCCAGGGTTTGGCAAAGGTCACAGCTTTAGCTTTCCTGGCCTCCATCCCAGCCTTTTCTCCCTTCAGGTGTGGATAGAGTCAAACTGCCATGGGCACAGTTTTAGTCCTTGCCGTAGAATGACCCCAGACCTGCTGGGACAGCAGGAGGTGCTGCTTGGGCAGTGTTCATGTTCCACAGAATCCCAGAGCTGGAAGGGACCCCCAAGGCCCATCCAGTCCAACCCTCAGCCCTGCACAGGCCCAGCCCCAAGAGTCACCCCATGTGCCCCAGAGGATCAGCCAAAGCCTCCTGGAGCTCTGGCAGCCTTGGGGCTGTGCCCACTGCCCTGGGGAGCCTGGTCAGTGCCCAACCACCCTCTGGGGGAAGAACCTTTCCCTGAGATCCAACCTGCCCCTGCCCTGACACAGCTCCAGGCCATTCCCTTGGAGGCATTTTTCCCTTTGAGGCCTTTCTTTCGCTCTTTCTCCTTTTCTCTTTTGCTGCTCTGGTTTAATAACTGTCTCTTAACTCACAAAATAAAGTGCAACCACCTGCTGAAACAGAGCTGAGCTTGACAGAGCCTGTCCTGCCTGAGCATCCCTGCCTGGAGAAGACCAGCCCCACACTGAGCCTCCTCCTGCGGTTCACAGCCACAGCCGCCTGCCACAGGATGAATGTAGCATGGCTGGGGACAGTGGCAGAGGCTGCCAAGCCACTCTTCACGTGTCTAGTTAGATCAGTCCAGCCTTGTGCTCACACATAGGCAGCAGTTTCTTCTCCAGCATAAACACAAAACATCATGAAACTCATTCGCAAACGAGTGAAGGCACACGGCCCAGAGGAGTCCCAGCACTGAGCCCGTCCTCTGACCAGCACATGGGACTGTTTGTTAGCAGAGAATTACCCCCCATGTCCTCACAGCCCCCTCAGCTCAACCCCGGGAGACCTCGTGCCCTGGAGCAGCTCAATGACTCCCCTGAGGAAGCTTTTGTTAATTATGCTCAGCTGCCTCCGGAAGAGACATCCCCGGGGGAAAGCCATCCCTGAGTTTGCTGCTGCTGGTCAGGGCCATGGAGGCACCCAGGAATATTTTACTTTGGCTCTGTGGTGTTTTGGTTGGCAGCAAGGACTGCTGGAGGGCTGGGTGACCAGGAGTTCCACAAGCCAAGCTCTGCTATCGTGAGCTTGTGCTGGTTTACACCCGTGGCAGATGTGAGGATTAGTCTTAGTCCTTGACACATTTTCTTTCTTCCTTTTGCTTCTGCTCTTCAGGGGCTGCTCACAGACTTGGAACTCTGTGATGGCCAAAATGGGATCAGTTCATCTGGAAGACCACGGAATCACAGAACCATGGAATATCCTGATTTTGAAGGGACACTCAAGGATCACCCAGTCCAGCTCCTGGCCCCAAACAGACACCCCAACAATCCCACCCTGTCCCTTAGAGCATTGTCCAAACACCTCTTGAGTTTTGGCAGCCTTAGGGCCGTGACCACTGCCCAGGAGCAGCTGAGGGAAAGCTCTTCCTTATTCCCTACTATCCCTGTCTCAGAGGCTGCCAACCTGAAGAGGTTTAGTTAGGGTTTAAAGCTAAACCAATCCTAACTTAACCCACAGGGGTGCAGCACCTCACTCTGTTGTGCTTCCCTCCTCACGTACTCATCCCCAGGTGGAACAATACTCACCAGCACTGCCAGGAAAATGCTGCTTCAACGTAAACTTGGGCACAGATGTGTCCCAGATCCCAGGGCATCTCCATCCCCCACGCCCTGAGGTCAGTTTAGGCGTGGAGGGAATTGCAGCCTTGGGCTGCCTTGACCTAGGAGGGCACAGCAGAGCAGGGAGGGGGTGGCTGCTCATCACCGTGTAAATCATTCCCCCTCCTGATGTGTTACAGCCTTGACTCACCTGCAGCATCAGTGCGAGCCTCTCCTCTGCCTCCCTGCTGCTTCCTAAGGATCTCTCAGAACCCTCATTATTTGGGAGGCTCTGCTCAGCTGAACAAAAGGAAAAGGGGCTGATCAGCTAAGCTACTCTTTCCCTCAGAGCTGATTTCTATGACCCTGTTAAATACAGTCCACTAGACCCAAAATAGAGAGAGCTGCGTGAAGGATTAAACGCAGCAACACCTGACAGGGAGACTGAGCAGTCCAATGTGTGAATGTCAGAAAAATCCCATTTCTGGGCTTGCATCAGCTCCCTGCCTTCCTGCAGGGCGTTTGTAAGAGCAAGGATGGGTGAAAATCATCTTTGGGCAGAGAACCTGAGGGTTATGTGCAGCAGGATGGGACCTGCAGAGACAGAGAAAGAAAATTAACACCTCCCCTAGAGGTTCCTCCACAGCCGCAGGAACAGGCTGGGAATGGGAGAGAGGAGAGAGACAGGGATGGAGAGTCTGGAAAGGAAGAAAAAGCCGGTATGCTACTCCTGCTCCTGCTGCTTCAGGGCTTGGAAAGTGTGGCCAAAGCTGTCCACTGCCAGGACAGTGCTGTCTGTCCTCCCACAGCAGTGCTGGCCCAGCTTAGGACATCCCAGTGGGACTCACTGGGACTCACCTGACGTTCACTCGGTGCCAAGTTCCCCTTGCTCTCCATTCTCTGAGACAGCCTAGGTCTCCACAACAGCTCTGTGTTAAAAAGGCTCCCTCTGCCCACGCTGCCAAGCCCCTTGGGAAAACCCTTCCCACTTTTGTACCATCCAAAGCTCATTTTCACAGAATCTCCTGAGCTGGGAGGGACCCCCAAGGCCCATCCAGTCCAACCCTCAGCCCTGCACAGGCCCAGCCCCAAGAGTCACCCCATGTGCCCCAGAGGATCAGCCAAAGCCTCCTGGAGCTCTGGCAGCCTTGGGGCTGTGCCCACTGCCCTGGGGAGCCTGGGCAGTGCCCAACCACCCTCTGGGGGAAGAACCTTTCCCTGAGATCCAACCTGCCCCTGCCCTGACACAGCTCCAGGCCATTCCCTGGGTGCTGTCCCTGGTCCCCCCAGAGCAGATCTAATGGAGAAGCCCCCCAAAAGCTGCCCCAGGCCTCATGTTTCTCAGCACAACCCCTTTGTCATCTCTCTCCTTTGTCATCCATGAATGCTTCACGTGTGCAAGATGATGGATTTAAATATAATTTATAGGGAAACTAAGCGGAGGAATCTCCCAGCAGCTGTGCCTGATAAAGCCAGTGCTCCTGCTGCTCCCACCACTTCCGAGATGAGAGGAGAAAACACTTGCCTTGGAGACAAAGAGCACCCAGGGTGGAGAATTTACTGCAGGAGAACAGCCAGGCTGGGTTTTCCCCTCGTCTCTCTCTCCTCGTGGCTTTCAGGCACAGACAGTCCTTCCCAAACCAGTGTGATCTGCATGGCAATTGCTCCAAAAATGTCAACAGGAACACGACCAGTGAAATCCCTGGGGTTTATCCCCCCTCCTGCAGCACATGGGAGAAGCACAAGCCAGAGGTGGAACACAAGGCACATGTTTTGGCAGGCAAAGGGAAAAAGAAAACAGTATTTTTTTTTTCCAGGTGTTTTCTCTGTGTTCCTCTGGATCCACAATATTAATTATGAGGCTCTATGGCAGCTCTTTACAACTGCAAAGACGGGAAAAGCATCTCACACACGTCTGGAAAAGGGGAGGTTGGGGTTTTCCTTCTCCGTTTGTCCAGAGACACCTCATTTCTCAGCACCACAGGGTTTTCTGCCCTTACTGGGGCTTGGGCCTCCTCTAGGAAGCAGGTGATTATGTGATAATCTCAAGCTTCACTGCAAAAAAGTTAATTATTTGTTTAGGAAGAAAGCATGGAAAACTTGATCCTTCCAGCCTCAAACCCCAGTGGGCAAACAAAAGGAGAAAAGCAAACAGATGGTTGTTTTTGCCAGATTTTCTTGCATAATCACTGTTTTCTCCCAGATTGTTCTTTCAGAACTTGGGTGCTGCCGTCGGAGGTGTCACTTCCAAACTTCCCAACGAGCTGAGAATTGGCTGTGGCTCACAGGGGAGGGGCAGCCTGGGAGCAAATCTTGTCACATCATTGCCTATTTTTAACAACAAAGATCCTGACTTTTAAATCAGTTCGACAACGTTTAAGGAGGAGGGGAGAGCACCGTCACTCATTACTTCAGAGATTTTGTCATTAAAAACTGAATCTTTGCTCCTTCCTCCCTCAAAAATGTGAGAGGAGGAGAATTTTCATTATTTTTTTTCCCCGGTGTGAATTTACGGCAGTGTTAAATAACTCCGTGCTCTGCACAGGGCTTTAGGAAAGTCAGTGAGAGAGCCAAGCGTTGTACTTTGATGTGTTTCAGTGTGTTCTGTGCTGTGTGGAAAGTAGGGGATGATGCCTGGCTTGCAATTCCCAGCCATGCCACGGGTATGAGCAGAGCCTGGCACTGCTAAACACGTGCAGGGACCCTGCAATGGGGCAGAGCCACAATGCCCACCCCAGATGGGGCCAGTGCCTGTAGCCCCTTTCCAAACCAGGCCGTTGCTCTTTAAAAATGCCTAAAGAATGAGTTGAGTTGTTCCCACTCCCATTTTATACGGCCAGAGGGCAGGGTTAGATGGGATATTGGGAAGGAATTGTTGGCTGGGAGGGTGGGGAGGCCCTGGCACAGGTTGCCCAGAGAAGCTGTGGCTGCCCCTGGATCCCTGGAAGTGTCCAAGGTCAGGTTGGAGCAACCTGGGCTAGTGGAAGTTGTCCCTGCCCGTGGAGGGGGTGGGAATGGACGAGCTTCGAGGTCCCTTCCAACACAACCCATTCTGTGATTCTCTGATTCCTTCCCCCTGGGAAAGGCCAAACCAGCAGGACTGGAAAACCTGACACGGAATCTTTTCTCTGTGTGATTTGAAGCCTGCCCTGGTCTGACCCCTTCCTCTCAGCAGCACAGCAAGTTGTGTCCCGTGAACCCACCCATGGCTCCCAGCTCAGGGGCTGATCCCTGTGCTGGGGGCTGCGTAACCCAGGTGAAAACCCTGCCTCAGTGTTTATTTAACCATTTATACAACAAGGAAAGAAAAAGAAACAAGGTGCCTGTTCTTTTTTGGCACTTCCTTCCAGCTGTGCATGGAATGAGGGCTTGGACAACAAGCTCAGAGGTGGGAACTCTGTTGGCTGGAGGTGGTGGTTGGTGTCCATATGATCCTGGCTCACCCATGATTTGATCCCAGGGGTATAAGCTTGATCCATGGACTGTTCCCAGCCTGGTGCTCACTGCAGTCTCCCCAAAAGCAGTTGAGAGCAAGGAGGGGACAAGCACAGG
Organism: Cephalopterus ornatus; assembly: GCA_013396775.1. NCBI lineage: Eukaryota > Metazoa > Chordata > Aves > Passeriformes > Cotingidae > Cephalopterus > Cephalopterus ornatus. The sequence continues at coordinate 668,730 of VZRE01001674.1, forward strand.
ACACTTTGGTTTTTTTTGGAGTGAGAGCGGCACCAACCCCTCAGGAGCAAGGGATGGTAAAACCTGGGTTTAAAAGTGTCTCCTGCTGCCATTCCTTCCCTTTTTGAGATTGTCCACCGGGGTTTCTGCCCTCCATCACTGACTTCTCAAGATGTTTTCAGCATCTCAAACCCCTCAGCCCTCCCCAGGGTCCCACCTCATGAGAGGGAGCAGAAAGCAGATGATCAGAGGGGAAGAGCTCTGGTTCTTCAGTCACAGGCTAAATATAAACAGCTTAATACCAAATCCCCAATTTGGTTTTTCTTCGGGTAACGGATTAAAGAGAGGTGTAGATTTTGGAACCAAAGAAAGAAAAGGAGATGAAAATCAGCCATAACTGCTTTTTTGGGGGTTTTTTTTGCTCTTTTTATGGTCATAAGTGCCGAGGGAAGGGTTTAGAGAGACATAATTGTAATGCAAAGCAAAAAATTGACTTTTTGATGGGACACTTCTCATTTGCCTTAGATCCTTCTCTCTAAATGAGAAGACAATGAAGTCTTTTGCTTTCCAGAGCTTAAGTCAGAGTGTTGTATTTGTTCTGCACAAAAATGTCTTTTTTAAAACTGCCCAGTAATACCTTCTCTGGCTTCATCAAAAGAAACAAGTGAAAGAAGAGTTCCTGGAGGATGCTCATAACTGTAACTCTCCAAATTATTTAAAAATAATAAAACTAGTCATTAAAAACAAACAAACAAACAAACAAAAACCCCAAACCAAAACCCAAACCTTTCCTAACTGGATGAAATAAGCAATTATTCTTACTTTTCATTTTCAGCGGGGAAGAGTTTTCTTTGTCTTTAGGGTTAAATTAATTGTGCCCTTGGCTCTTCAGGAGAAAAAAAAAAGAGATAAATGCAAGTGGAGGGTGGCAGGAAATCACAAAATCCTCAGAACAGCACTGGACTGGTGGAATTCTGCTTTGGTCGGTTGGATTTGGAGCTGAACCAATTACTGCTGGCTCAGAATCCAGCCCAGAGTTTATACCCTTTCTGATTTTTAATTTAATTACTGTTTCTGGCTATAATTGTGCAGAGAGGCCAATTACTATTTCCCAGTAAAAGCAGTGATTCACTGGCCCCATCTGCAGAGTCTTTCCCTATTAAGGATCATAGAGACTCCCCTTTTAGGGCTCTTCTTGGAGTTATAACTTTAATTTAAATCATTTGTGCTGAAATTTTCTGTAATGGAGCATCGACCTTGGGCTGGTTTTCTTTTTAAGGGGCAAGGGGGGAGTGAACTTCAGCCAAAAAATAGAAAATCCAGGTTGTTACTGAATGGAAAAAAATTGCTGCTTGTGGTGGTGCAGATCAGTTTTTAATCCTAGGACTGGTTGGATGCTGCTGGCAGAGGGAGAACTTTCCTCTTTGCCACATCCTGATCACATGGCCCTGACACCTCCCTGGGCTTCCCCCGCCCCAAATCCCACCTCACCTTCCAAGGCTCAGTCAGTGAGACTCTGGGATACAAAACCATTGGAGAGTGTCCAAAGGAGGGAACAAGGATGGGGAAGGGCCTGGATTTGAAGCCGTGGGAGGACACTGAGGGCACTTGGTGTGTTCAGCTGGAGCAGAGCAGACTGAGGGGAGAGCTCACTGCAGTTCCAACTGCCTGGGCAGGGGCAGAGGAGGGGCAGGACTGAGCTCTGCTCTGGGGGGACCAGGGACAGCACCCAGGGAATGGCCTGGAGCTGTGTCAGGGCAGGCTCAGGTTGGATCTCAGGGAAAGGTTCTTCCCCCAGAGGGTGGTTGGGCACTGCCCAGGCTCCCCAGGGCAGTGGGCACAGCCCCAAGGCTGCCAGAGCTCCAGGAGGCTTTGGCTGATCCTCTGGGGCACACGGGGTGACTCTTGGGGCTGGGCCTGTGCAGGGCTGAGGGTTGCACTGGATGGGCCTTTGGGGGTCCCTTCCAGCTCAGCACATTCTGGGATTCTGTGTTCTGAGTTTCTCTGGTCCCTGTGGGAGCAGGACCCTCCCTGTCAGCAGTTGCTGAAGCTGCACCAACACCAAAGCTGTGGCTTCCCCTGCCCTCGAGGGTCCACCAGTTTGGGCTCCCGCAGGTGAAAACTTCTGGTGTCAGATCCAGGGGGAACAGGAGGCGTGTTAGGCTGGAGTAAGAAACAGGGAACAAAGCTAAAGGTACAGGAAAACCACAGGGCTTTGCGACTGGGGAAGGAGCAGCGACGGACAAGGAACTAGTGGGGTGGAATCTGTGACCCCACCCAGAGATTCGGGGGATTACCTGAGCAAAAGGATGGGGAGAGAGGTGTGCTGGGAAAAATTCCTGGAGTGGGAGCCAGGGAGCGCCTGACAAAAAAGAAGGGTGTAGAATAGTGGCAAGGACTGTAGGGGATGCTCCAGGACCAAGAGGAGGGGACAGGGTGGGCTGGGCAGGAGGGGCTGCACCTTGACAGGATCTTTCAGTGGGAAACTGGGTGGGCTTCCCCAGCTGGGGCTGCAGAAACCCAACCAAGACCAGGAGGGGTCCCAGCCGTTCCTCCTTTGTTAGGACTATTTCCACTATGGTTGGGACAGCACTACTCAAAAAACCAAAATGGGAGAGAGCCTGGATGCCACCTCTGTGATTCTGTGCTGCTCTTCTACCTTTCACCTTGTTCTCAGATATGCTATGTCCGTAAATCCCTGTTAACACCTCGGGCGTGTTGGGAAAAACTCTTAAAATTAATAAAAATAACTATGAAGGGAGACAAATCATAAAATATGAAGCAATATTTGAGAATTGCACAATCAAATATTAATGTTTTCCAACAGCAAACGTGGTCTAAAAGCACTTTTTTTTTCCGAGAGGTACTGCAAGTCATCTTTTGGCTTTAAAAAAAAGTGTTATTGGAACAAAGTCCTTTTAAGCTCTGGCCAAGGTGATCTTCAGGTTATACACGTGATAGTGAGGCCTGGAGATGAGGAGATTCCCACAGACCATTATCCCAGGAATTCCCAGCATCCCTGAGTACGACTGTCCAATGGAGGTGAGAACTTCCTTTAATTTTCCATCAGATGCTAAATGACCTCTTTCTGTTTAGATCAGCACCTAACCGAATCCATTACCTTCCCTCCTTTCACTGGAGGAGATTTGGGAATTCTCCCTGATCTTGGAGGAAATTGCTTTTCCTTCCATCAGGAATAATTAAGAATGCCATTCGTCTCCCCTTAATTATGAGTGCAGGAGGATAAATTTTTCCAGTTAAATATTTATTGCTCAAAAGCAGGCAGGAAGAAGCGAAGCCCTGGAACTTCAGGCTGGGAAATACATCCTCTGGTTTGCAGTGTAACAATTTCATCTGCTCTTCTGCTCCTCAGATCACTTTTCTGATTCAATGTGCAGCCCAGATTCCTCAAGGATTGCATAAACTTTTACTGCTACTGGCTTTGGATCTGTGAAAAACTGGATTTTCAGGTTTTTGGCTTGGAGATCAAAACTGAGAGTGAAGAGGTGAATATCACCAGACGAGGCTAGAAGTGTTTCTGTCCATCAGGCCAGGCCAGGCAGGGATGTCAGGGAAGGGTAACCCTTCCAAGAGCTGCCTTCCTTCATCATAAATCTGCAATTAAAGCCAACCAGATGTGGAGGGTGGATGTTCCGCTCAGACCTTTGGCCACATCCCGCTTTGTCTGCCCAGGACTGAGCTGTCAGACTCAGCTGCCTGGAGAATTCCCATCATTCTTGGATTGCTCCAAATTGAAGCCTGCTGAGAAAACATCTCTAGGTTTGGGGGCATTTGACCCATTGGGTCATGAAAATAAATATTGGGAGGAAAGGCGTATTTTTGTTAAAATCATATTTACAAAATCCTAGTGTTGCTCTCCCTCATCAGGTGAGTGTGTCCATGGAATGGTCCATCCCATGGCACAGGTGGGAATCTGGTGATAGGAGCACTTGTTGCTTTTTGGGGAATCGCTGTTCCTCAGCAAGAGGAGCTTGAGGGGAGCGAGGTGCAGTGGAGTCACTCCAGTGAGGCTTTTAGGAGTGAGGAGGGCAAAGCACCGATTGCTGCTGCTGCAGGACCTGGCCTGTACCAAACTCCCAGTGATGTGACCTCACAAAACCAAATATTTCTGTGGGTTTACAGGGATAGATCCCACTGGCAGGGGCTGGAGAGCTCTGCGTGGCACCCTGAGGGCATCCTGCTGCCCCTCCCAGTGGTCTCTGCTTGGTGGTCAAATATAAAGTGCAAAGTGATCTTCCTGAAGGTCATTCCCAAATTCCCCTTCTCCTCACGTCTGGCAGTGGTACCTAATTGCCAATAAAGTTAAAGTGTCAGGAAATAATTCTGCACACAGCCTGGATCCAGGGCTGGAACTTCACTGTCGGGGGAAACCATGGACAGACACGGCTGATGGAGAAGGTGCTGGCCAAGACTGTGGTTATACAGCAAGGAAAAGGCAGCTTTTCTTCTGGATGCATAACATGGGATGGTCATGTCCAAAGACGCTCCCTTGGGGCACAAACTGCACAGGCTGGGACTGGATCTCCATCCACTGGACATCCATCCAACACCAAGGTTAGATTCTGTGCATGACACCACCCTGGAGGTGTGAACCTCAGCGCCAGAGAAAGCCATCCCACCTGGCCTCAGGCAGAAAAGAGAGGTGATAAAGTTTCACCTCTTCCCTCTGACTGACTAAAGTATCTGGAGCAGAAAATATCCACACTTGACCTGGAGATGGTGAGAAACAAGGACTCAGCTCCACGTTGTCACTGGCTCCCTTGTTGATCAGTCAGGGTGTCAGAGGCAGGAAATTTGTGCCCAAGAGACCAAAGTCTGACCCTGAGTCCAGAGGAGGCCCTGAAGTCAGGGAGCCACTGCAGGATGGTGATTTCTCTGCTCCCTCCTGGATCCCAAGGCCCTCGCGCCATGAACACACACCACACTGGGCTTTTCATACAGCTGCTTTAACCAAAGCAGAATTTGGAGGCTGCAGGAAGGATGGGAGCTCTGTCCTGATGGATTCTGTGTGCCCAGAGTGAGAAATATTCCATCCTGGTGGGTTTAGGCTCTGTGGGTGACAGACCTGAAGGGCGGTGGGACGACAGGAGAAAACCTGCTCCTGGAGGGTGACACACACAGGAGGTGCCACCAAGGGGCTGGAGCAGGCACAGGTTGGGAACAGCCAGAGGATACTCAAAGTGTGGGGATCACCAAGCATCTGCTTTTTCCCTGGAGAACACAAGGGAGGAAGCATTTATAAACCATCCATCCCCCGGAGCTCAGGGCTCAGAGCATGCACCCCTTGGCACATCCATCCCCTGGCACAGTGCAAAGCTGTGCCTTCCCTTGCTCATTGTTCCAGAATCCAGGTGCAGGGAGCCATTCCCTGCACACCTCTGGAAGGAAAAGCCCTCTCCTTGCTCCATTTCCTCTGGCAGCCAGTGGAGAACCTTCCCAAACTCGAAGCTCTTTTCCATAAGTGGATGTGGAATGTTCTGGAGTTGGCTTTACTGCTTGGCAGGTGTAAATGAGAGCAAGAGGGAAAGGAAACCACTTGTCCCTTGACAGCCTTGGCTTTAGCTTTTCCAAGGTTTCCTTTCCAAACCTGCTCTCTATAAACAACACTCACATTTATTGCATCAATCCAACAACACTTCAGCAAGCTGGGACCACACATCCCAAACCGGGGCATTGTGGGCCTCCCCTTCTTCATTTCCAGCAGAATCTGCACTTCCAGGTCAGACCAGCAACTCTGTGGCATGTGGCACCCTGGTTTGGGAAGGATCAGACGCTGTTCATCATCCACACAAAGCCAGAGAATCCCATGTGTCAGTGCAGCACTGCTGTGCCACAATTACAGGTGTCATTTCTCGGCTCCACCCAAGCCATGTTTCCTCGCTGAGCTGAATGTGTAGCACAGAAATTAAGAGCTGCTTTTAGCTCTGCTGTCTCCCAGCAATCTGTGCACGTGGAATTTTCCTTGCCAGCTCCTTTAGCTGCTGCTCTGCGGCTCTTTGGCCAAAACTGCGAGGCTGAGGATCACTGGGGAGGATGGTTTTGCTGAAATTGCTCTAACAGCCTGATCTCGGCTGCCTGGAGAAAGGGAAAGAACAAGATTGTCCTTCTGCACCCATTTGAGAAAAAAGAAAAAAAAAAAGGAAAGGTAAATGACCCTGTTTGGGTCTGTTTTGTCATTTCCCTTTGGACACACAGGAAATCAGCATGGCAGGGGTGAGTGTTTCATGGAATCACAGATGGCTTTGGGCTGGAAGGGACCTTAAAAACCATCTCATCCAGTCCCACCCCGTGCCGTGGGCAGGGACACCTTCCACTAGCCCAGGTTGCTCCAGCCTGACCTTGGACACTTCCAGGGATCCAGGGGCTGCCACAGCTTCTCTGGGAAACCTGTGCCAGAGCCTCCCCACCCTCCCAGCCAACAATTCCTTCCCAATATCCCATCTCTCCCTGCCCTCTGGCAGTGGGAAGCCATTCCCTGTGTCCTGTCCCTCCATCCCTTGTCCCCAGTCCCTCTCCAGCTCTCCTGGAGCCCCTTTAGGCCCTGCAAGGGGCTCTCAGGTCTCCCTGGAGCCTTCTCTTCTCCAGGTGAACCCCCCCAGCTCTCCCAGCCTGACTCCAGAGCAGAGGGGCTCCAGCCCTGGAGCGTCTCTGGGTCCTCCTCTGGACTCTCTCCAGCAGCTCCAGGTCCTTGTGCTGTTGTTCCCAGGGCTGGAGGCAGCTCTGCAGGGGGGTCTCACCTGAGCAGAGCAGGGTGGGAGAAACCCCTCTCACAGTTTTGCCCACCCTGTGGGATCAGCCCAATGCAAAAGCAGAATTTTCTGCTGGTTCTGCAGCCACTCCAAAGAAAAAACGTGGGTTTCATTTTTTTGGTTTGTGTGTGAACAATTTCGACCTGGTTTGCGATGGGGGGACCCAGAAGTGCCAGTTCAAGCCCTGATGCTCCCCCAGTGCCCCATGCCTTCTGCCTGAGCTGAGAGATGATCCAAACCTCTGAGCCAAGACCAAAGGGTTTAAAGTTGCTCTGGGAGTGGAGCTGTGAGCCTTGAAAACGCACATCAAAGGCCTGGCAAGACCTCTTAATACCTGCTCCTGCTTCCTCATGTCTCCAAGGGCCTCTTCCTTCTCCCTGGCCAGGTGACAATTTACCTGTGGGACCTGTTGCTGGGTGAAAGAGCAAGATCTTATCACCTCCTCTCCAATCCCCTCAGTTCACATTCCACTTCCCAGGTGTTGCAGCTACGCCTGGGGGGGCGGTTTTTCTGCACCTCCACAAACACTTTCTAGGGACTCCTAATTTAATTTTTCAACAGTTGTTATCTCTCATTTTCCAACACCTCCAGTTTGACACGTTATACCCTCTGGGTGCTGGTGAAGACAGCATTGCTAAAGTGGAAGTTCCCTGCTAGACCTGCAAATAAAGATGCATCAGTAACCCAGGCCTTGTTGTGGTGTGATTCCCGGAGCCTGAATTCTTCTGCCAGCTTGGAAAACTGTTCAGAGATCAAAATGGCAAGTCATGTTCCTCTTCCAGGTGACTGTTCACAACTGGAATATCCAAGTCCCTGCTGCCTTTGGGTTTTCCCTGTAAGGAACAGCAGTTGATGAGATCTTTTACATCTTCTATGTCCCTTGAGTTTCCAAGGCCAGGTTGGATGAGGGTCAGAGCGACCTGGGATAGTGGGGTGTATCCCTGCCCATGGCAGGAGTTAGAACAGGATGACCTCTAAATTTGAAATTCTGTGATTCCTGGTGGCTGTTTTCAGCTCTCACTACTGGAATGTGCTCATTTGCTGCATTTTTTTAGCTGAGTTTTGCTCTGCTGACCTGGTCCAGCCCTACTTCATCTCCCCTCCTGTTGGACCCTCTGTCCTGCCTCCAACTGCACAGACTTCGCTTTTCTGTTGGTTTGATCCATGAAGATGGTCTTGACCAAGCACATTCAGCCTCATTTCACTGATGCTTTTCTCCCAGGCACTTGTGAACTTGACTCTACAGGAGTTTCTTCCAGGCTGGTCCCACTGAGCTTTATACTCCCTGTGTGTCTTCCAAGGAAATCTCCTCCAAGAAACCACTGTCCACACCCTCCACTCTCTCCTGCATCTGTCCACATCTGGAACTGCTTCTCTGTAATAATCAAAATATCCAAAAATCATTTCATCAGATCCAGTGTTTTCCTTAGAGCCATTTTTTGCTCCCTGGTATGGATATTTCTCAGGATACTCCGGCAAGGACCCTACCAGCTCTCTGCTCTTCCTTCCCATTCTTTTGTGTCACTGAGAAAAGAGAGGAAGGAAAATGTAAGATTTTTGTGAAAAATCCTGTAAACCAAGCCCTCTGAGCTAAGTTTTCTCTTGAAGTGTCACCTTAAACCCCTGGATTAGAAGGGGGGGCCCTTGCCTTGCCTCAGAAAGCCACCCCAGCAGACGAATTGCCCTTTGGAGGAGCTCCACTGCCTTCAGGGGGCTGGTTTGGGTTTGAACACCTGATTTTTACGCCTTAAATTGTGGCAAATGTACCTCCCTGCAGACACCGGGGGATGTGGGAATCCCTGTCCTTCCGGGAAAGACGTGCGATGGTTTCAGCCCAAGGCCACCAGAGGGAAGAGCCAGTCGTGGTGGGGAGGGCTGGGCGCTGAGTTTGGAGGTCCCTGGGTTTGCTGAGAACAAGACAAGTCCCCCCTCCCAGCAGCTGGCCCAGGGAAAGCCGTGAGACAGCCTGGGCTCTCTGGCCTTACACGGAACACGCCGGGCAAGACAGATCCCGATGGGCCTGAGCCTCACACATTCCCAAATCTGCCTCAAAGAGTTTTGATAGGAGATTCAGGTGAGACGGCATTTTAGCTGGAAATAAAAGCAGCAGAGAAATCAACAGACTCCAGGCCTTAGAAGCTGTTCCTTCATTTCCATCAGATCTGGCATATGCAGCTCAAACTGTCCGGAGCAGACCTTCTGTGCATTGCTTTTTTCATCCCAGAAGATCCCACAAAGGAGTTTCTGTTTGGAATTACGAAGTAATGAAAGTAACCTCACCCCGCTGATGTTTGCTACTAATTATGTTATATTTTTGTATCAGCATCTCCCAGCTTAAATCCTCTTGCAATAACAGTAATCAAAAACCAATTCAGGTCAGACTGTACAACGGTTTTAAACATCTAATCTCCGTGCTTCCAACCAAATTCCTGTTTTGTATTCCTATAAGCAAGGACAGCATGTTCTGCAGATGTTTCTGAGCATGAGTCCGGATGTCTCCTCTGCTAATGGATGTACTGCTGTGACCAGATGATTACTCTAATCCCGTGGCCAGGGGTGTAGTTCGAGTTTTAGGATGCCAGGATGGCAGCAGAAGAGGGACCCAGGAGGCTCTTTAAACAAGAAGGGATTCATCTCTTACTGTGGCAATGGATGGTTTTTAAGGATAAATTGCATTAAAGCCCTCAGGCACCTGGTGTGGCATTAGGAGGGGAGCTAATTAGCAGCCCAAGGCCCTGCTGGACCACTGGACATGGGTCCAAAGGGGCAGGATCTGATGCGTTTTGTGGAATCAAAGAATACTTAGGGCTGGAAAATTTCATCCAGTCCAACCATTAAAGCCAGCACTAAACCACGTCCCCAGGTGACACATCCACATGGCTTTGAAACCCCTCCAGTGATGGGGTCTCCACCGCCTCCCTGGGCAGCTCTGCCAGGGCGGGACAGTTCTTTTGATGAAGAAATTTTCGCCAATATCCAATCCAAATCTCCCCTGGCATAGATTGAGGCCTCTGTCCCTTGTTCCCTGGGAGCAGAGCCCGACCCCCCCCGGCTCCCCCCTCCTGTCAGGGAGTTGCAGAGCCAGAAGGTCCCCCCTGAGCCTCCTTTTCTCCAGGCTGAGCCCCCCCAGCTCCCTCAGCTGCTCCTGCTGCTCCAGCCCCTTCCCCAGCTCCATTCTCTTCCCTGGACAAGCTCCAGCCCCTCAGTGTCCTTCTTGTAATGAGAGCCCCAAATCTGGACACAAGATTTGGGATTTCTGGGCTTGGCAGTGCTGGGTTAACAGCTGGACTTGATGACTTAGAGGGGTTTTATTTTTATTACCAAAGTTTTGTGCGGATGGATTTGGGGTTCAGGCCTTTGAAGAGTGTTGTCCCTGGTGTCTCAGACCTCCTGCCAGGAGGATTTGGGCCTGCAGGGCAGGGCACGTGAAACCCAGCAGCCTCAGCAGAGCCCATGCTGGGATGTACCAGGCAAGATTAAGGCAGGCTGGGGACAGAGGGCTGGGCAAAACATGTTAGAAGTGGTCCTTGTCATGACACCTCACTGGAAAGATTAAGTAACATGAACCTTCCCAATGTACCCACAGGGAAAAAAAAACTATGCAGATGCTGCCAGGGCTTTTGCTGAGGAAGCCACTCCAGGTGTCACACCCTCTTGGATGGCTCCAGTTGCTATACAAACCCCTTCACAGCTCCTTGGGAAATTTTCCGCTGGGATAGGAACAGTCTTCCTGGGAACCTTCCAGCCCTTATGACAGTGGGCAAGAATGAGGCCATGCAGGAGGACGGATGCCCTGGAGGAGCAGATGTCCATGTATCACAGAAACCTCTCCAGCTGCTCCCAACCCCAGGAGAACCCTATTCCAAGGGCAAGGCTCTCTAAAACTGGGTATAGCAGAGGGGCAACCCAAAGGGAAGCTCTTGTAGCTCCAGCGTGGATGGTTGTGATGCAATCAGACACTGGCCTTCCCTTCGCCGGGCCTGCATGAGGCTCCTTTTCCACCAGCTTAGCACTGAATCCAGGGAATCAGGCCGGGATTTGCCTCCAAGTCTTGAGCAAGGACAGCTGGTCTTTGCTTGGGCTGCTCTGGCAGAAGAGAGAGATGGAGCATCACTGCCCTCTGGCTCTGCCCTGGAAGGGGAAGGGAAGGGGACGCGATGCCCACATGTTCGCTCTTAAACACGCACAGCCTGTCCAAGGACAGAGCCACGACGGCCAGGGAAGCAGAGCTGCCAACAGCACCCTCAGAAGTGTGTTCAGCACTCAGCCACCTCTGGCAGCCAAGTCTTGCTGGTGGGTTCTCTGGCTTTCCTACGGAGTGTTGATGATTTTAAGCAGCTCAGCAGGAAGCCGATGTGCTGCTGCCTCCCAGCCCTCACCTGGAGTTTGGAAACTCTAGGGATGGGCCCCTCAGGACAGATAATGGGAAAGTTTATTTGTAAAAAAACTTGACTCCTTGTTTTTCAGCGAGGAGGATAAAACTCTTCTTTTCTGCAAGCTGAGAACTCCAGGTTTTTATATGCTGAGCAAAGTGATTTTCTATGGAAATGATTTTTTTTTCTGAGGGAAAGATAATAAGAGGTTTTAGGTCAGGAAATTGTCTTGGTTGAAAAATCCTCCCTGACTGGAAAGATTCCCCCAGTCTCCCTGGCCAGTTTGGAAAGGAAAGGAGCAGAAAAGATTTTAATCCATATATAAAAGAGGCTCCTAGCACACTCACAAACTAGAGCAGCTCCCTCAGCATCTCCCCAGGGAATTCATGGAAGGCCAGATAGCTCCAGAGTGGCAGATTACCCACTCAGTTGGGTAACTCAGGACTGGAAGAGAAAGTTATATATGGATATGGAAAGGCATCGAGTTTTCATTCATCTTCTGGCAAAATAACTGGGTGCTTCCTTGGTCCAGGGTGACTGAAATCAGGGTGCCTGTGGAACCTGACAGAGCAAATTCATGTTTAGAAGAACTCTGTCATAGCCCTCGTTGTTTTCTGCCATTTGGAAACCTGCTATTCCTGGGAAATAACAGGCACTGGGAAGGTCAGTTCACTCAAATCCAGGATTTATCCTTGTTTACTGGGCAGGAGAAGACCTCTGAGCTCTGAGGAACAAGGAGGAAACATTCCCACCCAGCAACTACTTCATACTGACCTGGGGAGGAAGAGGCTTATTTAGGAAGATTTGCCCTGATTTGGGGCATGAAATGCTTGCAGAGGTGCTCCATTTCTTAATCCCACAGTAGCAGGACTATCACCATCCCTTGGCTGTGTCTGGCCAAACCTTGAAAACCTCACAGGGTGGAGAAGTCCCAGGGCTGCAGCACCTTCCACGTGAAGGACCTTCCACACCACCAAAGTCAGGGCTGTGTCCTCTGCTCCTTGTTTTCCCATCCAACAGCACCAAGGAGGGTTTGGTGCCATCATCCACCAATTCTATCTGCCCACTCTAGCTCCTCTCTTGGCTCTCTGACCCCAGGTCGCTGCAATGGGACAGCCAAGCTCCTGGCAGTGGACAAGGTGTCCGTGATTTCCTTGCACTAGAAATGGTTGGGAGTGTGTCCTCCAGGCCGGACAGGAGCTCCAAAAGAGCTTGGGCAAATCCCAGATATGACTGGGGAAGTGAGGGGAGGGACACTGGGCAGTCAGTGCCTTACTGCGTGTCTTGGAGTCCCATGGAATGTGGTCAGACATAACATTTCCCCCTGGAAACTGATGCCAAGGACTGCACATCTCCAGCTCACTGCCCCTGCCAGGGATGTCCCTGGTGTGAATGACTGGTGGGAGAAACCAGTCAGGGAGGGAAACCCAGTGTCAGGCCACCCTTGCAGACTGACAGGGCCCCTCTACCCATTTCTCTCTATTTTCTCTCTTTCCTGCTTTTCTCCATTGGTGTGTAGGATGTGAAGGATCCAGTGTCCAAGACACCAGGAGTTTAGGGGAGGGTGCAGGGGGTTTTAATCTCTTCCTGGCTCAGGCTTCATTCAGAATCACAAAATTTCCAATTAAGTTTGGAAAAGACCTCCGAGATAATCAAGTCCAACTCTTGACCACTATACCCAATAAAGCAGCAAAGCACAACATCTCCTTGCTTTTCGAACACTTCCAGGGATGATGAATCCACTACTTCCCTGGGGAAAAGGGACTGTCAGGACTACGACCCTCTGCTATGATTCAGGAGCGTATCCCAGACTGTGTGTTCTGTGCCACCAAAATCCTCCTCCTCTGCCTGACTTCTTACTCCTCCACAGATCCATGGAACAGAGGGGGGCCAGGAATGGCCCTCAGCTGGGACACAGAAGGGAGTTTGTTGCATAAAATGGGAAGGTGAAGGAAAAAGCAGACTTTGCCCACCAGAGCAGAAGGATCTCGTGCAGCTGTGACCCCCCCAGGGCCAGACTGGACTCGGCGGTGCTGAGCCCTGCACCCAACGGGCACTGCAGAAAGTTTTCTGGCTTACAAGCCCAGCTCTCCAAACTGCTTTTTATTGCCTAAAAAGCCTGGTGACATTTTGGAGCGGAGAAAAAGGCCCGCCAAGCCCACGATGTTTTGGACGCCCAGCTGGTGACGGCCCGGACCTCCCGGCGCTCCCTGGGGCTCCAGGCACAGCATCCCCAGGAAACCGCCGGAAAACAACCAGGTGAAGGTGGGGTATGCAGCAAGGAGAGGTAACATCTACTTCCTTCCCTGCTCCAAAAATCATTTCTCAAATTCCCCCCACACACACACACCTGGCAGAAGAGAAGATGACTTTTGTTGCCCCGCTGTGACAGTGCTGTGACAGCTCTGCCTGTGTGAGGCTGGAAGGGAGGCAGGTCTGCAGGGCTGACTCACAGCCAGCATTACATTAAATAGCATATAGAGGGGAAAAAAATGGGCATATTTGCAACTGTCCGTGGCCAAACTCTGATTTGTGGTTAAAAGCCAGTCTTTATTTTCCAGCTCTGTAATTTGATTTAATAAAAAACCTTATTTCTTGCCGCAAACATTGCCTCTCTCATTATCTCTGCCTCAATAAAGCACTCTTTGGTGGAATTTAGGGATGATTATTGGCTGCTTTATTCCTTCTAACCACTGCTCAATCACAGAAGTCACACGGCCGGTGACAAACACATCCTTAAGTACGGAAGGAGTCTTATTTAAAGCAAAAATGTGATTCACCCTCAGTTTTTTTACATGCAAAGTGCTTTAGAACATGGAAATGTGTGGTGAAAAAAATCCCTGCAGCCCTATTTCCTTCAGAGCAAAAAAAGGCATGATGCTCAAATGATTTTGAATGGAAACTCAGACAGATTTTGAGGTGCCCAGAAGGGAGTTTGGCAGGTCCAGCTGCACCTCGGGATTTCCAGTCAACCCAAATGTCAGAGCAGAGCAATACTGGGCTGAGCCACTACCCTGGATCTCTAAACTGGTGCTTCTCTCCATGGTCCCTGTGCGCACAAAACCCCTTTATTATCCCAGGAAGGAGTGATTTTTCTATTCCTTCAGCTCATTTAACAACATTTGCCCTTTATGAGGCTTTTCTAAGCTGTGCTTAGTGATCTTTTCCACTGTGTTCTGTAACGAAGCCCTTTCTTTGATAAACCCAACTATAGACTCTAAATCCATAAGGATTTCTTCCCACATTCCTCCCTGCATCTCATTTTGCATTCAGCCTTCTTTGCCCTCCAGACCTTGCTTATTTTTCTGCCCTCAGCCACAGGACTTCAGCTGAGGGACCCAGATGTCCCTGGGGAGGGGAACAGCTCTTCTCTGGCAACATTCCTGCTCCTTCTATTGTCCCAAGGTATGGATCACAGTTGCAAATAAGCTCCTGTGATCCCTCCTGCCAGTTTGCACCATTTTTCAGAATCCGAGTAAGATCTATCTCACCCTCTCATAAAAATAAAGCCCATCAAGAATATTGCAGTCTGGGAACTGACAATCTGCGGATGATGCTCGTGGCCCCAGGACGGTGTTTTATGACCCCACTCTGATGATCCTGTCAGGCAAGGACAACACCCTGGAGATGTTTGCAAGATGGAGAGACATCATTGCAGTTCCAACTGCCTGGGCAGGGGCAGAGGAGGGACAGGACTGAGCTCTGCTCTGGGGGGACCAGGGACAGCACCCAGGGAATGGCCTGGAGCTGTGCCAGGGCAGGCTCAGGTTGGATCTCAGGACAAGGTTCTTCCCCCAGAGGGTGGTTGGGCACTGACCAGGCTCCCCAGGGCAGTGGGCACAGCCCCAAGGCTGCCAGAGCTCCAGGAGGCTTTGGCTGATCCTCTGGGGCACATGGGGTGACTCTTGGGGCTGGGCCTGTGCAGGGCTGAGGGTTGGACTGGATGGGCCTTGGGGGTCCCTTCCAGCTCAGCACATTCTGGGGTTTTATAGTCTCTGTGTTTTAATTCACTGACACTCTGGCTCACACCTGCTTAGGACCATGGAAAAAATCATGGAATCACATACTCATTTGAATTGGAAAGGACATTAAAACTATCTAGTCCCACCCCCTGCCATGGGCAGGGACACCTTCCACTAGCCCAGGTTGCTTCCAGCCCCACCCAACCTGGCCTTGGACACTTCCAGGCCTGGGACAGCCACAGCTTCTCTGAGCAACCTCAGCACCATCCTAGAGAAGAATTTATCCCTGATATCCAACCTAACCCTGCCTCTGTCAGAGGTGCTCAGCAGGACAGACCCAGCACGGCAGGAGGGGCTGGGGGGAGCTCAGGGAGGGGCAGCGCCGGGTGTTCGAGCCGATCACACGCCGAGCGTGACTCAGCCCTGCCGAGCTGTCACAACACATAAACTGGGCTGTGGGATGTGTCAACAGCAACAGAGCTCCAAGACACATGGGGAGGTGCCAGGCTGCTCCATGACGGGTGTGGGGAGGCATGGATATTCACTTGCCCCTGGAGGTGCACAGGGAGCACGGGAATGGTCACTGCAGAGAGAGACTGGCAGGATGCTGTTGGACCCTCCTCATGCCTGAGAGTTTGCCTGGGGAAGATGCAACACCCCCAATGCCCAGAGAGAGAAATATCTGCCATTAATTATGTATTTAGGGTCATCAGGAGCTCACGAGGGTTTACAAATACACCCCTGGGCTCCTGAGGGAAACACCAGGTAATGTCCAGGACAGTGAGCAGGAGCAGGAGCAGGAGGGACCTGCACACCCATGGGACTCCTGTGCCTGCTGCAGCCACACAGGGAATGATCTGGAACCATCTCCATCCATAGAAGCAACTGTCCAGGGGTGTGGGTGTGCCCGGGGTGCCCCGTCACAAGCAGCTGGTGCTGGACCAGCCTCCCAGGTTGCTGGAGAGGTGGAATGTGACCACGGCCACGTCCAGCCATGGAGGCTGCAGCTCCCCAGACGACAGCCTGAGCTGCTCATTTATTTTTGATACCCTCATGACAACCACAAGACTGTGAGAAAGGGAGAGGCTGCCTGAGCAGCTGCTGTCCCCGGGGAGACACAGGATCAGGAACCCAGGCACCCTGCACAGGGAAGAGCCTCTTCCTGCAGAATTCTTTCCCTCTTCAGGTCCATATCTGGAGCAATTAGTTTAATAAACACCTTGCCTACTTCCTCCCTAGCCATTGTCTGCCGGGGAAAGGCATGTCTGCTCATTTCCCAGCCCCAGCTCCCCCCGGCAGCATCTCTGGGAGCGGGGGCAGCACAGACGAGCCGTCCTCGCCCCTGTCCCTGTGCCCACGAAGCTCTGCTCTGTCAGCTGAGCCTCACTCATTGCAGCCCCAGATGGTTGGTGGTGGGTGGGCAGGCACCCCCAGCACCCTCCTGTGCCCTCCCCAGGGCTGGCAGCAGTGGGGGTGAGGCTGAGGTGCTCCCACTGCACTGGGACACTGAGGGTGTCACCCGAAGACCTCAACTCCCACAGCAACTGATGTCCTTGAGCAACCACCTAGCTGGGTATCAGCATCAGAGATTTGGGGGCTTTCCCGCTCTCTCACACAACAATGTGTGTCTGAAGGCTTTTAATAAATTTGGCAAAAAGTCCTCCTGCCTCAAAGTCCAGGAGGAAAAGCATCTGGCACCAAGAAGGAGCTGCAAAGCTCCACCAGCAGCGGGCAGGACACACAGGAGGGACCACGGGCACTACTGCAGCTGCAGGAGGGTCAGAGGGCAGGAGCTCAGGGCACCCCTGCCAGGACACAGACAGCACTGAGTCCTCCTCACTGCCCAGATGTTTCCACTAGAAACAACAAAATGAAGCTTATAAGTCCTTAGTTGCCTGAGCCCTTAAGTCCTGCAAACCCAGGCTGTGGGCACTGCAGTGGCACCAAGGGAGCACAGGCTGGAGCTTCTCCCTCTCCAGAGCCTTGGAAAGATGTCAGTGAACAAAGAGGTGTTTTCTGACACAAATGCACTGTGTTTCTGTATCACCCCACTTGGTTTGTCCTCAAAACCTTCTGCACATTTAGTAGCACTGGGATATGCCCATGCACCAAGGTGATCCAAGGGCTGGAGCCCCTGTGCTCTGGAGCCAGGCTGGGAGAGCTGGGGGTGTTCAGCCTGGAGAAGGGAAGACTCTAGGGAGACCTGAGAGGGCCCCTTGTACTGCCTAAAGGAGAGTTATAAGAAAGAGGGAGAGTGACTTTTTACAGGGGCACAGAGGGGTAGGAAAAGAGGGAATCATTTTAAACTAAAAGAGGAGATATTTAGATTAATTATTGGGAAGGAATTGTTGGCTGGGAGGGTGGGGAGGCCCTGGCACGGATTGCCCAGAGAAGCTGTGGCTGCCCCATCCCTGGAAGTGTCCAAGGCCAGGTTGGATCAACCGGGGCTTAGTGGAGGGTGTCCCTTAAGCAGGGGCTAGAATGAGATGAGTTTCACTGATCATTCCAACCCAAACGATTCTGGGACTCTGTGGCTCTATGATTTAATAATCTGGAGCCCTGTGGATCCACGGCCCCACATGTTCAATGCAGATTCAGGGCATTCCCACTGCCATGACTCCAGGATGAGTCACACCACAGTGAGGGGTGCCCTGTGTGGGCCTGAGTGTCACAAACACCACTTCATCACCCCAGCACTGGGCTGGCTCTCTCCATGTCACTGGCCAAGTCTGCAGGCCTTTTAACCCCTTTAATGGGGTACAGACGCCCCTTAATGGGGCTGGTGGGTCTGGGCTGGTGGGGGGTGCTGGGATTACAGGTGGGGTTGGGGTGTGATGCTTGAAGAGAGGTCAGCTGCTGAATTTGTGGATCACTGTGTCCTTTTAGCCCGGTGGATGTAAGGGGCTGGGGGCAGGAAGATTTTTGTTCCCCACTGTTTTCACTAAGTGAAACTGCTGCAGCACAGCCAGAGGGCTCTGGGAACAGAAACAGGAGTCAGGAGTGTTCACTCCATGGGCTTTTCAGGTCACCCTCGGGTGTGGGGAGAGGATTGCAGAGGTGGCTGCTCTGTGACAGCACTGCCAGGCTAATTAATGTTCTGGGGACAAACACCGGGGCTCACGGAACCCCTTCCATCCCAGTTCAGGGGAGTCTGTACTTCATTAAAGAGGGTTAAAGAGCCTGGAGACACGGCCAGTGACACAGAGAGAGCCAGCCCAAGTGCTGGGGTGATGAACTGGTATTTGTGACGCCCAAACCAGCAGCCAAACCCTCTCCCAGCCCAGCAGGGACTGTGGGACTTCAGTGACACACATGCCAGAC
>VZRE01001677.1:0-167757 GCA_013396775.1 Cephalopterus ornatus
ATGAATTACTTTGACATGCAGTCATGGTGGTGCACTGGTGGAGTTTTGGAGAGGAAAAGGGGAGCTGGGAGAATCCAATGAATCAAATCACTTTTTCGGTATTGAGCAACTTAGAGTTAAATTTTCCAGCCTGGAAACCCCACAGATCTCATTGGTCCCTTCTGTTCCTGAGACACTCACTCTGCACAGAGCTGATGCTTCGAGTCCCAAACGTTTAGGAAGGCAAAACTTAGCAGTTTGTAGTTGTAAAGGTTTCATCACATGCTGTGTGCAAAGAGATGTTATCTGTGAAGGCACAAACTCCTGTACAAAAGTCTGTAATTACATGATTATAAAAATGCACAGAGCCACTTTATCATGGTTTCTGTCTAAAAGGCACTTAAGCTGCCAGAGTAACATTTTGCTGTAGGGTTATGATTGGCTTAAGAGGAATAAAAGATAGTAAAGATACATCAACATCTGTTCAGGTCAGAATCACTGTGGGAGAGGCTGCCGAAAGTTTGGAGTGGTGGAGTGCTAGAAATCTGTTTTGCAGGTTTAGCACTTGAGTTGGCTCTGTGGAGGGGCCTGTCAAATGTTACTACTGAGAGAAATACGTCTAGGACTTGTATCGCTTCCAAGCTTTAATTCCTCTGATATATTTTGGAGAACAAGTGTTACTGCAATAGTAGATATTCTTGCCAACAGATTACTGAACCAGGAAAATACTATTTCGGATGTAGTGTTGTAGGTAATGAAGATGGAATAAATGACCCAGCCATAGAAAATAACGTCAGTCATTCATGAATTGCAAAGCAATAAAACAAACATTCCAAACTGAGGAGATTCATTTGAAATGTGTTTTGGCTTGGAACACTCAGGAAATTCTGTATGATAGATGTCCCAAAGTCCAGGCTCTAAGAAAACTGTCAGGAATCAGCAACTTAAGCTTAAGAGGCAGAAACTTGTAGCTGGAGACGTTAGAGCCGGGTTCATATTAGTTATCAAAATAGAAGATGGTAGAAATAAGTAGAGATAGTAGAAATGAGTGGTAAGGAATAGGAAGAGGAACTGAACAGCAGACAAAACTATGTTTTAGAAGTCAAAATATGTCAGGGATAAAGTGAGATTTGCCAGAAGTCAAGCTGAGTTATGCCTATTAAAAAAAAAAAGAACAGCTGTGTAAGTAAAAAGAGAAAAGGAAAGGATGGGGGAGTCCTGCTTTAGGGGAAATGCAGCAGGACACTGGTGTCACCCAAGCTAGGCAGAGCATTTGTCCAGTTTTCTGCAGGGATGATGAATGTGGGGTCAAAAAGAAGATGAGTAAAGAGCAAAGACCCACAGCTGGGGTGGGAATGCAGTTTGAAGGCATGGGTTTGTTCCCGTAAGAGACAGCAGATGATCCGCCAGCTCCCAAACCACAGCACAGGGAACGTGACCTGAGAGCAGGGATTTGGTAATAAACCTTGCCAAGGTGAAGTGAGGACTTGGCAGAGTGCAGAACATGCAGGTTCCTGCAGGTGTTGCCCGTGGTGGGGGTCAATGCCTGATGCAAAGTACCGGTTTGAAATTCCGTGGGGTTGTGGGTCAGCAGAGATACAGCAAGGCTCAGAAATGACACGCAAACCACACTGAGCTCTGTGTGGCCATGGCAGCACAGCTGAATCACAATCCAAACAGGAATTTCATTCCTGCTCTCTACAAATCTCTATAAATGTTCACCACCATGACACCCTGTGTCCCCAGTTGCTGGGAAGGAGTTGGTGGGTTAAAACTCGCTCAAGCCCATTGCTGTCTTCAAATTATCTCCTTCTTTGTCCATGTTTTATATTCCATGTTGGGCTGAGCCGGGTGTACCCTCCCCATGCTGGTCTGGACAACTCAGAGAGACAGATATTCATTCCTTGGTCACAGTATCATGTACTTGAAGAAAATCAAACACAGTTGCTGCATATAACAGGGTGGGAAAATAATGTTCGTAGCTACAGGCCTGTTTTTCCAGTCAATATAATACAAACATCATAGAATACGTTTTGAAGAAAATAAGAGAATCAATTGCCTAGAAGTAAATGAAAAATGGATTTAAATAGAACGTATATTTATCTAAGGTAGATAGTACAAAAGGCAGCTGATAGCTTTCTTTGATAAAATAACCAATTTTCCAGGCAGAGGAAACAGTGGAAAATGCTTTGTAAACATAAACAAGTGGAGGCAAATTGCTGCCTGATGGCTTCCCTGGAAACGTTGCCTTGCCATGAATTCTGTAACTTGTGGGAAGTTAAGAAAGAAATGATGTTTGAAAATAGCACATGAACCAGGTAACCCCCACTGGGGATCCAACCACACCGTGTGTGCGGTGTTGGAGCTGCCTCCTCCTAGCCAAATGTGGGATCCGTGCAGAGTGGGGTTTGCATCATTCCGCCACGTTCCCTGTGTGCCAGAGAGAGCCTTCGTTCCTCAGGGGATTGGCACTTGGGTGAACCTCACCCCCTCTCCCAGGATTCCATTGTCCATCCCGGATGCTCTTGTTTATGGAGCGAACGGACTGCCCTTGTGTATGTGGGGGAAATCTGTGGGCAGGACAAAGGTGCTGCTGCTGGGGGATGTGTGTGTCCAACCAGGAGAGCAGAACGGAGCCTTTGATCTTCCTGAGAGGATGGTGCAGAAGTTTGAAACGTGCCACTGGCAAAGTCTCTGTGAAAGAACATTTGTTTCCTCATGAAAGCCCCTGTTTAGGACTCCACAGTTACTTTTTAACTCCTAACTTGGCCCCAGAGTTGACCTGTGTGGGCAGTTTGAGAGCCTGCAGCTCACAGGGCAGGATGTCCCCTTGTGAAACCTCTTCCCATGAATGTAAACATTGTTTTCCTGCTGGGGGCACCCAATTCCTCATCGTGTTGACAGATCCTCGGTTGCCCTGATAGGCATCGCTGTCAGTCATTATTCCAGCTTAACATCCTCTCCTGCTGACCCCTGAATGTTGGATCAAGCAGTTACTTTCCGACTGGGAGAGGTGGAGATCACTCTTTTATTAAAAGCAGAAATAAATTTATTTGGTAGAATTTAATTTGACTATTAGCCTTAGAAAATAACTCATTATTATCTATAGCCAGTGGCAGTGGGAGGGATGCCCCAGCAAGATGAGGACTGACTTGTGACAACAATTTAAATATCTAGAGTGACCCCACAGAAGCGTCTGGGTGCTCTAATCCTGGTAGAGGTACCTGACCAGAAGAATAAATTCCCATGAAAACCTTTTCCTGAGACCCTGAAAGGTGTCATGATACATCTGTAGATACCAGATTGGAGCCTGGAATGGAACCTCTGCCTTCAGAGGTCATGTCTGACTTCACCACCCTTGTAGTTTCCAGGCACTTTCCATCATTCCCAAGGAATGTTTTCCTTGGAGAAAGTCTGGGCATTTCCTCCGTAAGCTCCCTTGCACTGGCTCCATTTTTCCCTCTTATTTAATAAGCAGCAGGAGAGGGCTTAGTGAATATATTGAGTTAAAGGGTGACATTCTAGTCCTGGAAGGCAGTGGAGGTGTTGGGATTGACCTCAGTGGGGTTAGGATTTCGTGCACAATGTTCATTTCCTTTTTCAGGAATACTCAAGTCGGCACTAATGTAAATAAATATTACCCTGGAAAGTTATCCAACTGCAATTACTTTTTGCATTACATCCTAAATATCTACTTGTACATGACATTTACTAAAGAAAAACACTTGCAAATTGCATGTTTGATTAACATTACATCTTTCCCAGTTTAAAAAGGGTATGGTAATTGAAAGCTGCATTACTTGGAAACCATGAACTTTATTTGAGCTCTTCTCTGTAACTGCAAATCTTGCCTTTTTTATTGAATATTTCACTCTGGATTTATGAAAGTTTATAACAGGTGGAAGGAAGGTCCTGTTAGAGCAAACACCCCAGAACAGGAAGGTAATGAACAGTTCCTGCTTTGTCACTGAACAAACAGAGGTGCACGTGGGAGGAGATGTGGGGGCAGAGGTGGTTCAAGTACCATTGGGACCTTCCACAGCCCCCAGTTTGTTGGTCTCTGCACCATTGGGAGAGGGTCCCACAGGCACAACAAGGTCTTGCGACACGTCCTGGGAGTGATTCTTGTGAAATGCCATTTCTGGAACGTTGTTCCTTCAACTCTGGTGTCCAGATTCCACACTGGTGCATTTCCAAGGAGTTCAGCAAAGGTATTAGCTGATCCCCCTCCCAGAGGTGGTGTCTCGGTGCTGTTGGATGAGCTCCTCTGTGTGAAGCTGAAGGAGATGTCACACGTGGTGCATTTTGAATCACAAACGAGCTCCTCAGTTTTGAGAGCGAATATTCTGGGACTGCAGCAGTGTTCCTGTGGGAATTTATTTGAGTTGTCTTCCAGTTCCTGTATGGAAACTAAGCCCAAAGTCAGTGCCACAGTTCCAATGCAGTTCCCGTTTGTCTTGGTGGGAACTGCAGGTCCTGGGGCTGGTGGGGAGCAAGGCCACTGACTCTGAGGGGGGCAGGGTTAGTATGGAAATGAATATGAAGAACACTGGCTCTAAACCTAAATAAATCTTACCTGTGCTCTTTTGTTGCCTCCTTATGATGCATGTATGATATAAATTCTCAAAATCTATTTTTATGCTATTGCCAGCAGCCTCCAAGTGGAGTAAGTGAGAATTATGGCCGTCATAACAGCATCACTTATGAGGGAATAAAAGAAAAGACAAACATGTCCATACAGTACTTATAAATCTATTATAAACTGTACTCTGTGCCTTGCTACAACGTTGTTAATTTAATTTCAGCGTACAGTTGATACAGTAAAGAAAATTCACTGTGCACTAAACTTGTGAACGGATTAATTTGTCTAAATGTTGGGGTCAATTTTTGTATATAAACCTCCAGGAGCTTTGGATGGGTGATGGTTTTGTAGGGATGAAGTCAGTTGGCTGTTAATTTGCAGCTGTTGTTCATCTCTAATTGCAGTGGGTTGTTTAGAGATGGTGTTCCCCAACAGGTGAAGCAGGGGCCACATTCCAACAGGGATTCCATATCCCACCTTGGACTGATAGTGGGGACACAACCCCTGCCCTGGTGTGCACCTGATGGCAACACCAATCCCTTGTGTTGCTCAGGGCCTGGTGGTGCTAAAAGGAGAGTCCTGCCCTGGGCAGTCACGGCCCAGGTCGTTTGGTCAGGAGTTAAACGTCCAGTCGCGGGGTCATCCCACCGCAGGCCCCCGTGAGGGGTTCAGCCCAGCCCATCCCGTGTGCTGCTCTGGAAGTGGAATTCTTTGCCAGCCCTCTCAGGAGTAGAAGTGGGCAGTGCTTCGATGAGCTCAGGATGTCCCTTTTGGGGAGTTACTCTGAGCTGGGCTGTGCCTCCTCCCTGCAGCTCCTTTGGGAGGCCCTGGGGTTTGGTCCCACCCTTCCCTCTGGTATCGGCGTGTCCTGGGGTGCTGCTCTAGAAAAGATCTGAGCAGAAGGCAAAGCTGAGGGAACTGAAAACAGGAGTTTTGTGGGAACTCCTTTCAAACATGAACACACATGAAGTCCTGTGGAAGTTTCCCCTCTCAGACAGGGGTTTATGTTTTTTTAACCCCTCAGGGCACCCCAACTACATTCATTTTACCTTCTCATCTCGTTATTCAGAGGTTTGGCACACAGCTCCCAGTGGCATTCCTAGAAATGTCATGACTTTTTTCCTTTCCTTGGGGCCTGGCCCTGTGCAGCATGCTCATTTTCAGTAAGCTGTGCTGATTATTAACTGTATTTCTATCCATTTTATTTCTCAAATGCCCTCTGCACTCACTGGAGCAGCCATGTCACCAAGTAGTAGAGTGAACACTGGAAGGAGCCACAGTCAAAGCACTCAGTTGGTAAACAAATAAATAAATACCTTTTTATGGAAAACATTAAATAAAGTGAATCTGAGGAAGATACTGTGCTTGCACTATACAGGCCTTTGAAGTGCAGATCTATAATGTATTATTTGTTGTATATCTGCCACTGATGCAATATCAGCTAATGGGGGAAAGGTGCTTTAATGTCACTTCAGAGTGGAAAGGAACACAGTCAGTGAGTCAGGGGCTGCAGGAAGGGATGTTTCGCTGCTACTTCAGTGGCTGCAGGTAACAGAACTCCTTGGTTTTCCTGATGAATAGTGGTGGAGGGTGGTGCAGTCCTGCTCGGGAAGGGAGAGCAGGGCTTCAGCTGGTTGGGTTTTCAGCAGGGGAGTTACAGCTGCAAGAAAGATCCAGGAAAACACTGTGTCCCTCCTCAGCCCCAGGGCAGAGCATCCCTGGGAAAGGCAGGCTGGGGTTCCACTCCTTGGAGGAGTTGGATAGTTGGGCAGCTCTGGGCCCTGATCCACTGGGCACAAGCAAGAGTTTTATTCCCACAGAGCTCACTGGAAGGTGGCTTTGGCTGCTGTCCCATCCCTCTGCCCAGCCTGCCCCACAAATGTCCCTTTGCAGGGACAGGAGGCACTGGCTGTAACGCCTTTGCATGTCCCGGTGTCTTCACCAAACAGAACATATCTGTAGGGATCTTCCAAGAGTTTCTCCTGCCCTGTGTTCCAGCAGAACTATGACCTGGGAGTAAGTCAAAGAGAAAAACCCACCTTTTAGCATTCCATCTAATTCGGCATCCCAAGGAGGCAGCCGTGGCTTGTGTCTGGTGACAGATGAGCTGTGACTGATGCCTCTGCAGCGTGGTTGGTGGGCAGATCTGAGTCCTGAGGAACTCACACGCGGTACCTTGGTTTGTGAGGAATGGCTCCGGTAGTTGGAGCAAGTGACTGGCTCCCATGACTGGGAGAAACCTCCTCCACTCCAGCAGCCAGTTCTGACCAGGGACCTGGGGTGGGACCAGGGGCAGTTTAATACGTTCACTCTCCTCCCTCAAATGATGGAGGTAAAAAAAGTTCATGTGAGATTTAATAGCAAAGCGCCCCAGGTTTTCTCAGAAGAAAGTCTGTTTCTGAGAGGAAGGAACTGCTGTATCTCCTCAACACACTGCTCAGCTGAAAGTGGTTTAAATACCTGTAAAAAATATTAACTTACAAGTTACATAAGCTCCCACTTACTACTGTACATAAATTAGGGAGGATTCTGTTTCAGTGTTACTGTACTTCTCATATTTGCCACTGACAGCCTATCTACATCACATAAATAATCTCTAGAGCACCTAATTTAGTACTATTACAGTCCAGATGAAATGTTTATGTAATTTCCCTTCTTTTGAGATAAACTTCAGATACAGAGAGAAAATTGACTGTAAAAATGACATTGTAGGACTCTATATTTATCTCCTCTCAGTGATTTCCATAGCAAATTTACTCCATTTACCAGTTGAAGGCTTTTTTTTTTTTATTTTTTTCTCCTGTTGCCTGATTGTAAGCATGGCAAACTGAGCATGAAATTGTGCCATCATGGTGTGTTTCTCCAAATCACACTTGTCCCACTTGTAATCTCAGCAGAGGCAAAGGACAGATTCGGTGTCTGGGCTGCACTCGTAGCAGTGATCCCTCTGTAATTACAGAAAGGCTGTTTTATTCGGTGATACCACACCTCTGCTGCTGCTGGGCTGGAGACAGAGAGGGACATGTTGGTATTAATATTTACAGTGGTGATTTGCAGCCCCAGTCGGGAGCAGCACTTTGGTGTGATGGGCATTGTCAGGAGACAGAATTTAAAGCCTTTGCCTCCAACTGATTAGTCCCATATGCATCCTTTGATGCTTAAAAACAGGGTTCTTTTCCTCAGGGCAGCAATAAAATCATCCTTTTCTGTCTCATTGTCTAACTGCAGCCAGAGAACTGCAGTATTTTTGGATATTCTACCAGTCTGCCAAAGGCTGTTGGTGGGTTAAAACAAGTTCCTGGTGAGGAGGGGAGACAGGCAGGCAGGAACTGACACACAGGGACAATATAAATCTTATTTAAAGAAGAAAACAAAAGAGGTCTTTTACACCAGATCTTTACTTTTTTTCCTTTACTCTTTGCAGGTCTTTTTTACTTGTACATCTTTTATTAATAGTGATTTCAATCCAGTATCTTTTCAGCTCAGATTCTTGTTTGAGTGCCCCGAGTCTTTGGTAAAACAAGGTAAAACTCGTTAGAATTGTTTTGCATAATGTGTAGAAGGTAAATCAAAACTGTGATCTCAGTCAGAGTCAGGGAAACAGCAGCAAATCCGCTGCAACCGCTGAGCAAATTGTCATAAATACCAACCCCACAGTGTCTAATATTGGAGAGCACTGGGAAAAGTGGGTGTACGTGTGGAGAGAGATCATGGAGCAAGAGATCTGATGGATGTGGGGTTGTGTAGTGTAGATGCATTTAAATATCACATAGATTTCATGAGGTTCAGAGTATGTGCTCGAGATGAGATTAGGCAGCATATGGTCCTGGTATCTGTGACTGTCAACACATCCCTTCTCCCTTCATCCGTAGAAAACTGTCTTCAAGAGGTAACCTGCTGGTGGAAAAAATCTCTTATTTATTGGCAGTCTACTCAAAAAGCCAAACTTAAAAAGCAAGAGTGACATATTAGAAAGTATCCAAGAGCCGAGATTAATTCCAATTAAATATCCTTGTGAAATGTTTTCCTAGAGGGCTCTATTTCAAAGAAATGGCATAGTCATTTTGGATAAAATCCAGTGCCTTTCTGTGGGTTTGTTTTGTCCACGGTGGCACGGGTGACATTCAGGGAGCATCGAACCCATAACCTTTGAGCTGCTTCTTCCACCACCAAGTGCCACATCCACCACTTAGTGCCAAAGAAAATTCAGTGTTCAGCTTTCCCTGGCGCTGGGTGGGGGAGGGAGTTTCTGACTAACATCCATTTTTGATGTGCAACAAAAATGCCATATGGAGTCAAATTGGTGATCACTGCTGCTTCAAATAGAGTGTTATTTCTTATTTGTGACATCTTAAAAAAAAAACTCCCTTAAAGCTTGTCTTTTAGTGCTGAGCTCCCACATGTTCTTGGCCAAGTCCTTGATGAAAACAGGGACCGATCTGGAGAGGTCAGTTTTACACAGGGATTTTTTCAAAGGGTCTGTTATTAATAAATTGTGAAGAACATCCTTTTAATCCGCTGCTGTACCTTCTGATTAACGTGAATTCATTTCCTGTGATGGTCATGGCAACACAAAGCGTGTCTCTCTAAAGGGGGGGGTCGTGCAGAGAGACCCCAAACTGCAGCGTCCCTGCTGCACAAAGGTGTGGTCACAACGCCCAGTTATGGGTGGCAGTTAACTTCCTCAAACTTCCAGCCTTTCCACCTCCTTCCTCTTCTCGCTGGGGATAATACTGACATTTAGAAGCTGCAGATGAATGCTGCAGCAGGGGAGGCAATGCTTTTTTAATGGAGGCTTGTGCTGTAGCCGGGAGAGAGTAAAAGTGTGTACATGATTTGCATGCATTTCATTCTGTAGCTCCTGATGAATTTCCGTGGAATGTTTGATTCAGAGGGGGAAAATAGCCCATGTAGTCACCATAATTGAATGAAGTTTATTTTAAATATTCTAATGTGGGAGCAAATCCTTGTCTGCAGAAGGCCAAAGTGAGCCTGTGTACCTATGAAACCGCGTTTCAGCCCCCAAAATAGACCTGGAGTAATACATAGGCCTTTTGTTTGCTTCTGGCACAGAGATAAGCCCCACAAAAGGCTTGGTGACAGTTATGGATTTAGGATACTGGTAAATCTGTCACTGACTGGGACCGTGTCCTTGGTCCCTTTTGTTCTTGGTGGCTTTGGCCATCTGTGGGCTCCTGCCTTAGCCCAGTGTGACAGGTGTGTGCATGTACCTGAACATTTCCTGCTGGACATGCAGGGCTTTAGCATGAGCTGCATGAACCCACACAGGGCTCTGGCTAAATATGAGGTGCAGCAGTGCTGTAGATACCTAAATTTTGGGACCTAACTGGTGGAGATTGGGACAGGTCAAGTTCCCAGCTCTCGGCTCCTCATGGTCACCTCTGTAGCTCTCTGGGTGTCATGATCAGCCCAGTGGCAGGAGAATACAACCAGTGATAAGGTGAATTCCCTCTGCCAAGCTGCTCCTCATCTTACCTTTACCTTGATTAGTGGCTCTGGGACACTCAGAGTTTCACAATCTCAGCAAAGGCTTCTCTACCTGAAACCAAATCCTTCAGCATTTCTTCCTCCCTGCTCCCCAATATTCTGTTACAAACCAGGTTTCACTGTGTCTTTTCCTTCAGTAGCTTTATCTTTAGGGTAAAGGATGCAGAAGGGGTTTAGAAAATTGAATAGAATCATGTTCCATCCTGTGAATACAGCAGGCACACCTCCTTGTCTCTACATGTGTTTAGTTACTCATTATGGTCTTAGGTTGAAGACTTCTAGAAAAGACCATCCAGCCTCTTCCAAAATTGTCACATTAGATAGATGTCTGTCTATCTATCTATCTATCTATCTATCTATCTATCTATCTATCTATCTATCTATCTATCTATCTATTTTATATATATCCATAACATGTAATTTTATATATTCATAAGGTTTAAAAAAAATTGTTCTTTTCCCTTTTTTCTGTGGGTGTGAGGCAGGAATTTTTTTTATTCAGTGAAACTTGATTTTTAGAGAACTCAAGACATTTAGGAACATGGCAGAACCAGTGCAGAGTGGAGCAGAAGCAGGAGCTGGAATAACCCAGCAGATTTGGCATTGACCCCCTCTATTTGTGCCATGGCACCGATGACTCTTTGAGGTGAATAAGGGCATGATGGAAACAGGAACCAAGATAAAATGTGCATTATTATCCAGCCTTTATAAACAGCCAGTTTTACAGAAGTGACAAATTAAGTTTATTTCCATTAATCCTTCAAGTTGCCTGGAATGCCAGAAAACAGTGTGATCCACCTGGATTTTTTGACTTGTCTCAGACCTGCAAGGAAATCTCTGGTCCACAGATGATCAAGATTAGTGTTTGCTTTGCTTTTGTGAAAGGTTACCTGTAGAGTGGCTCACATTCATTGGGAAATTTATTTCCTGATGAATCCAATTTACATTAATGTGGGCTCATTAAAAGATAATTATTGTGCTGAGAAGAGGACCACAGCATCCATCAATAGAACATCTGTAATTGTTTTAGTCGTATGATAAAGAGATAATTCTGAGTTCAGCTTTTCATAATGCCACTCTTATAAATGTCAAAACTGGATCCTTATTCTAACAGCAATGGCAAAACTTAATTACTGTGATAATTATTATCAAGAAGCAGATGTCTAGCATGAGCTCACCTTCTCTCCATTAGCAGAGGATAGAAATCTTTAATGTTTTAACAATCAGGACTTTGGAAGATGCTGCAGGGGTCATAAATGTTGAAATATCAGGAGCAGCCAAGTTTTGCTTGGGGGGAAATTGCACTTTTCAAGGCAGCATTTGGAAGACACTGCTGAACTGTGGTCCAGCTGCAAAACTCTTCTGTAGTTTCCCAACATGGATAACGTTGGAATAGATTTAGTGAAGATATTAAATAGAGAATTTGGGTTTATGTGGGGAATTTTGCTCCCATGTGTGGAAGCACACACTCTGATTTTGGTTCTATAAGCTGCCTCACTTCTGCTGGACATGATATAATAATAAATAACAGATACTTGCATTTATACCTTTGTGTTCCAAGTGTTTCATAGCAGTAACTAATTAATCATCACAGCACCTGCATGAACTGGGAATAGAGTACAATAGAGTTCATGTTCTTTAGCCTTGGCATCCCAGAGTAACAGCTCAGTAATTTCTCCTTGGTATATCTTGGTGTATGAAAACATGTGTTTGATAACAGGGAAGAGAGAATAAAGGGAATGACCAGTCAGGAAGAAGCAGAAGGGCAGATGAAGGATCCAGTCCAGTGCTGGAAATCAGTGGAAACTGGTGTGTGTGTGAGGTGCTGGGGGATCTCTGTGTGTACCACTGCTAGAACATTTAATTCTCTTCCCTGTCCTGATGTAACAGTCAGATAACAGAAAATATACTAACAGGGAGTGCTATGTGGGCTGCAATTTTCAGAGCCTGGAAGTGGAATTAAAGGGACAAATAGACCTTATATGGTCCCTTCCAACCCAAGCCATGCCATGGTTCTGTGACAGAAATGCCTCAGTGTCAGCAGCAGCTCTGCCATACTTCGTGCATCTCTAGTGCTCATTCTGTAAGGTTCTTTTCTCTGCCTCACTGGAAAACTTGTACAGAAAAATTACACATTTATTGATGGCTGTGACAGTCAGAAGACCCAAACAGTCAGGAGTAAATTCATAAACACTCTTACTAGAGGGGCTCTAAATGCCCAGCAAAACCAGAGAACTAAAAAGAAGAGAAAAAACTCAGCACCATTTGATTCAAAGAATATGCATTCAATTGTCCTTCCTAAGGTTTCCTTTCTAGTTTGTACTTGTAGAAGGCACTTGTAATTGTAAGGACATTTTTCAGCCTGAAACTTTGCTCATCTGTTTAAAGAACATCCTCAGTAGGAACCGAGTCACATGCCCGGGTTTGGTGAAGCGGCTGCAATCCACCACTTTGATTAAAAAGTCTAATTTAAAATTACAAATGTATTTTTCAACCCATTCTTCTCAGCTATATAAATGCCGAGATTCTTTGTGAAGTGCAGTGGTTGCTTTATGTAGTAATACAGCTCTCAGTGTGCCTCAGATAACATCAGGCTCTCACATATCCCGGCTAGGCAATGAATCCCGGCTGATAATGATGTTTGGGACATTAGCACCTTTCATCTGGAAACACCGAGGAAATACAGAAACAATACTGAAATCTCAAAGCGGGCCTTCTGATGGGCAGCCCAGGCATGGAATGGGCCGGGATTCATGTCTCACAGTAGGTCAGGCTCTGCTCCTTACACCCCGGGCTCTCAGATCCTTCCCGTACAATGGGCTCGGAGCCAGATCTAACATTGTATTTTTGTGGTGCTGCAAAGCACAAAGCACCTCCCACTGCTCCTTACATTTCACAGAGGTGGGAATATGACTGTGAGAAGGCTCGGATTCAGGAGTTCATCCGTATTTAGAAAGGCATTTAGCACATCCTAGGCCGAGTTTACATATGCACGTGCATGTGGTTGAAGCAAAGCGAACTGTAGGACTGCGCTGAGCTCCCTGGAGGAACATCCAGTGCTCTGACATGGGCTAAAAGATACAACAGGGTGAATTTGGCATCAGACTCAGTCCTCTGGCTGCCCCAGCTGAGTGCTTTCCCACTTCCAGGCTGTTCTGCCCCTCAGAACATGTGCCACATGCTCTTCAGAGAAAGTGTGTCTCCCAAAGATATTCCAAAGACACATGGCTTCGTTTTATTGGAATTACTACAGAGCCTGAAGTTGTCATGAATCCACCAGTGCAGATCACTGAGATAGTAATGCAGTTTCTACATAAGATTTTTTATCTTAAGCCATCCCATGATTAGGAGAAAGTTGTGTATATCACAGTGAAAAGCTGGGATTCTTGAGTTCCCTCCAATATTTTTAAAGGATATCAGTACCACAGATCCAGTAGAGAAAATATACCTGTCTGTGGAAAGTTAGATGGAAATAGATACAGACTGTACCTGCAGCTGAAATAATGACTGGAGCTGTCTCCAGATGAAGAGCACACATCTCAAATACCCCGTCACAGAGCATTTTTTTCTGAAGTTAAACCTAGACAGAATCTCTCCTGAGAATAGGGAAAATTGATTTGCTTACTGAATTGCTCACAGGAAATCTGATGTTGAAAGTTAAAGTAATTACAAAGAATGGAAAACAATTGGGTCCAACTCATGAGTTTTTTTTAAAATCACTGCTCCTGCCTTTGACTGGTGCAGCAATGCAGGTGCCTGTCACTGCCCGGAGACGGGATGCATAAAGACATGATCACTCATTGAGCATAAGCTGGAATGGCTGAAAAACAGATCCATAATTTCTTTCTTCTCTCTCTTGCTTGGTTTACCAAGCTGTCCCTGGGGTGCTCGTTGTTAAACATATTCATAAAATTCCTCTAACTTCAACAGAAACGAAAAAATGCTGAGAAAAATCCCTCTTAGGGTTAGAACTGAGCAACACCAGTAAAACTAGCCAGTGGCTTCGGTCCTGCCTTAGTGTAAATTTACACTTCCACCCCAGATGGAGTGCTGGGGTTTACACCAGCTTGTTGTGTTTGCAGCATTGCAGTGACAGCTGATTTTGGCTCATCCTGCTGGAGAAAATAGGAAAAGGAGGGAAGAAAATACCCTTTGCCAGCACTTTCAAGAGGACCTTCCTTTGTGCTGGAAGTGTTTGTATTTTAATAAGTGCCCTTTTCACACAGTCCAGCTGCTTCTTCTTGAGCCTGCAGGGGAATGACACGAGTGGATCCTCAGTGGGTGCCAACTGAAGGAGCCTCAGCAGTGCAATGGTCAGACTCCTAAAGCAGAAACCTGCAGCTCCTGGTCTGGAGCCCCTCACCTGGAGCAGAGAGCTCAGTGTGAGGAGGGACAGAGCAGCCAGGAAAAGCACCTGAATTATGCAGGGAATGATACAGACCTGAATTTTCCCCCGAGGAAGTCCCTGTGCTGCTTTAATGGTGATTATGCAGAACCAGCTCGGGTTTGTTGCCCTTTCCTGTCCTCGTGTTAGGAAATTATGTGTGTACTCTGCAAATCTGTGATTTCTTTATAAGAGCTCCATCTCATGCTTTTAAATCCATATCATATGAGATATCAATCTGTCCATTTTTGTCACTCTGAATACAGTAAGTATCAAGCTAATAACAATGACTGATAGAAAACCAGATCCTCCTGAAATGAGGTGTGATAGCTGAAAAACTCCGTTGATTGAAAAAGAACTAAAAGCCGTGTCATCCTGTCACCTTGCACTGACACTGCTCCCTGCTCAGCCTTCATTTTCCTTCCATCTGAGCACCAATTTCTACTCTGACAGAGCCCAGCCAGGATCCAGAGGCTGGAGCAGGGCTTGGCCAGGCAGTTCATCCCTCTCCCCTCAGCTCAGCACCTGCTGGTCTGGCTGATTTGGGATGTGCTGCTGAGGAGGCTCTGCCTGAGAGACACTCGACAGACCTTGAATGAGCAAGCAGCAACATCAGTGCTATTTTTAAAAAGGCTCTAACCTTCTGTTGTCCTCATCATTGATTTGTGATTGGGAAAAAAAAGAGAAGAGTAGGATTTGATAGGTGACCTCTGACATGAAGGAGCACAGCAGTGCACAGCCAGAAAAGCAAAGAAAGAGAAGAAAAAGAACACAGGAGAAAGTTTTAGGTACCTCTGATGCATCACACACATGCATATTACTGATAAAGTATAAGAAACCATATGTTTCTTATTCCAATTGTCCTCTTCACCCTTCTCTCTGAAGAAAGGATAGTAATGAAGTTTTATTACACATAAAATTAGCTTCTCTAAGTGCTATCATTAACTGGATAATAAAAAGAGTTGCCTGAATGTTGCAAAAGAATTGTTTTTTAAAATGTCAGTTAATTGCTAAGTGACTCCAGCTCCTCTCCAGCTACTTTATCTTTGCAACAGTGAGGACTTCAGTGACTAGCTGAAAGGTTTTATGTCCCTGTTCTCCCTCCCCTGCAAGGGAGTGTGGAAGACAGAGAGAACCTCTTCCACACTGCAGCAATTTGGTGTTAGAGCATCCAGTCTGTCCCTGGCCCCTTTAGTGTCCCCAGGACAGACTGACCAACCAAGTAACCAACTTCTTGGGGTGTTCCCTGGGACTTTGCCAGGCCCTGGCTCAGCCCTGATGTCACCTGGACGTTCCAGAAGGAAAAATTGCTAAAAAAATGATCACAAACATGCTTTCAGACATAACAGAACTCCGAAAGGAGGCTTCTTTGGATTTTTGGGAAGTTCTATAAACCCTGAGTAGGGTTTAAGCCTGTTTCAGCACTTACCTGAAACCAGAGATGAACCCCCAGTGAACAAGCAGACAAAGGGCAGTGGGACAAGGGGCAGGTGGAGGTGAGGGGCAGATTTACACCAAGAGGAGCAAAGCCTGTTTTGAATCCCCTTTCAAGCACATTTATTGTTGTAGGGCATGGTCTGTGTTAGGCTGGGGTCACATTCCTGCAGGACCTGGCTCTGCCTGGCTTTGCCCAGCTCAGCTCTGGAGTCACTTTTATCTGTGCCCCCCTTGCTCACAGCCTCTACTTCCTTAAACCTAGTTCAACAAAGCCTTTAAGCACAGCTCTAAAATTAATCTCATGCTTTGTTGAATAGAAATGGTTTAAATTGAAGCATATGGGTAAGTGTCTGGCTGGAGTAAGTGCTGTCGTTAGGAGCAGCTTTGGAAAAGCCCATCAGTTGTGTGCTAATGCCTGAGCATCCCTGGGCTGGGGAATCTGATCTGGGAGCAAAGGATCCCAGGGACATGGAGAGAAGGTTTTCTGGCTTTATCCACAGCCTAAAACACCCGTAATAGAGGCCTGTATCACTGTCTTACACACCCATTCATCCTTCAGCAGTTCTGCTCAGTTTATTGTATGGATCAGTGTGAAGGAAGTTTAGCTCTGTTTATATCCACGTCTAGGCATGTAAGGTCTCCTCATAGTGTAGAGAAAAAAACACTCCTTTCCATCACATCCTGTAGTCTTTACCCTGTTCTTCTTGGATAAAATGCCTCTTGACTCACATGTCAAGACTAGTTCCTGTTTTATTAAAAACTGGTAGGAACATGCAGCAAATAGGTTGAATTTTCTGCAGCAAAAATGCCACCTCCAGATTGTGGCCAAACTCTGCACCGAGTTTTAATGGGGAGCTCAGGGAATTAATTAGGTATGTAAAACTTGTCAACAGCAATGAGGACTCATGTCCATCACCAGAAATGTAACCTATGGTTGAAGAAACATATTGCTTAGGGCCACATCCAACATGGATTGTTTTGTGTGGGATCCCATTGAGTTCAGTGGAATCCCTTTATGGAAAGAGAGTGGAATATGGCACCCTGGTCATTGCTCCTTAAGGCACTTTAATGACTTCAGTGACTTCTCTGACTTTAGAAGACAAGGGGGATGGTCTGAAGGTTTTCAATGGTGTGGTTCTGAGGTGAATGTGTGAGTGATGTAGAAAATCCAGGTGAGAATTAAGTGGGTCATCTGAAGTGCTTGTCAATAAACTCCTCACCCTGCACTGCCAAACTGTCGATTTTAGATAGATTTACAGGAAAAAAAATATTTTCCTTAATTTGCAGAGTTTATATTCATCGTCTTGAGACAATTATCCATATCCTGGCTCATGGAAATGTAAATTTTATTTAGGTGTGCTCTCTGAAGAGAGATCAGAGGAATCTTAAATGTCTTAAAGCAAATCAAGCTCTCCACATACGGTTGTGCTTTTGAATATGCAAAATATCATGATGGAAGGTCTTTTAGCCGGGAGTGTCTGAGCTGATAATGTTGTTCAGGCCATTGACAGTCCCAGAGCTTCTCTTCCCACAGAATGCAGATGTTCACAGTGATGAAACACTATTTATGAGTAAAGAAAGATGTTTTTACAGTACTCTGGTAATGAAGGGAGAATTCTGTGGGTTCATTGCTTCTTTGTTAAACACAAAACCCAATAAAGGGATTTGGAGGATGTCTGGGAGGGATAACTGGGAGAGAGTGAAAAAACAGGGAAAAGGAGAGAATGGTTGAACGGTATAGATGAGAACACACAGAGGCAATTCCCTCTGGTTTATATTCTGATCACACAGCAGTGTTACTCTGGAGTAACTCCTTGAAGCTAATA
This sequence comes from Cephalopterus ornatus, assembly GCA_013396775.1. Classification (NCBI taxonomy): domain Eukaryota; kingdom Metazoa; phylum Chordata; class Aves; order Passeriformes; family Cotingidae; genus Cephalopterus; species Cephalopterus ornatus. The sequence continues at coordinate 17,717 of VZRE01001677.1, forward strand.
GTTTATAAAACAAAATTAGTCTGGAGAGAAAAGCAAGGATTACAAATTTGTGAAGGGGGAAGCGGAATTTGACCTCATCTAGAGGCATTAGTGAGGAATAACTGGGGGGGAAATTCTCAAAAGCCGTGAATTGCACTTCAAAAATGGATGTGGGATCTACCTACCTCTGATGTCAGGATTTCAGAAGTGCACCAGTACAAGAAGCTTTCTGCAAGCTGCTCTTCCAGGGCCTTGGCAGTCAGGGCTGAGCTTGTCGATGCCCCGTGCGCGGTCCAGCAGTGCCAGACCCCCCTCGGTGAGACCAGCACAATGAACAATGCAGCATGAGCATCTGACACGCTTAAAGCCAGTGATGCTTCAGCTTTTAAGCTTTCTGTCACTTCTGAAAATAAGATTTAGATTCCTGATCTGAAGAGCTTTTGAGGATTTCCTTCTGCAGCTGAAGCAAGTCAGCGGTTTGTGTTTCCCTGGGTGATGTGGATCTTCCCCTTTGGCTGCTGTGGCCAGTTTAAAAGGGGACAGTCGCTGCACTGGCTTTGCATGGCCAGGTTTTGGTAGTGGGGGACTTTGGTAGTGGGAAGCTTCTGTGAGAAGCTGCTGGAAGCTTTGCCCATGTCCCATGGAGCCAAAGCCAGATGGCTCCGTGCTGGCCAAGGTCGAGTCCACCAGCAGTGGGGGTAGAGCCTCTGGGATAACAGAGTTATGATGGAAAAACCCCAAAACTGGGCATTTGCAGCTGGTGGGAGGAGTGAGAACATGTGAGGGGAACAGCTCTGCAGACCCCAAGGTTGTATTTTCTCTCCCCTGTCCTGCTGAGGGGAGGAAGGGCTTTGGTGGGCACCCGGTGCCCAGGGAGGGACAACCCACCGCAGTCACTGTCAGGGCAGCACATTTGCACTCTCCGTTTGCCAAGCTGTGGTTAGTGCAGTCTCTGGAAAGATGGGTGATTTCAGGGTGTTGTTTTCTAAAGAAGTTGAAAACGCTTGGAAATGAACTCCTGAAATACTGTGTAACATGTTTAACTCTTTCTCAAAGTGTTTAGAGGCGTCAGCTCTGTGAGGAGGTGAGCACTGTGCTATTAAAATGATGCCTTTTCAAAGCTCTGAGCTGTTGCTAAAATGTTACAATAAAAAAGTCATTCCATCCCAAACACATTATCAGTTAATGCAAACACAGGATTTTTAAAAAGCCATTACACTCCTTGGTGCTCAGAGCAAGGAAACAATAGAGTGACTGCAACCTCATACCAATGACCTCCTGTGGGACCCAGTGTTCCTCTGGAAGAGTGTCACAGTGGGACTGTGACTCTAATTAGGGGACAATAGGCAGGAAGAGCTCCAGAACTTTCAAACAGGGTCAAGAAAACCTTTTGATCAACTAATAGAGTCATCTTAGGATGAAAGTTGTGAATGTTAAAAGCCCATTTCAAAGCAGCATTGGAATAGAATAAGCAACACTTCAAGCACCTGAGATCAAATAAGCAATTGTTTTGGAGGAATCCTTGATCAAAGGGGCAACAGTTACCTGCGTGTGCATCATCAGGCTGGGGGAGGGTGAAATGAGCCTCCAAAATTCTGTATATCTCTAAGCATGATGCCGCACAACCGTGGGCAGCTGCACTGTGCAGGAGCTGAGGATCCATCCCTACCTTCAGCACTACAGGAAACAACAGAAGTATTTTCCTATTTGAGTTCCAGATGCAGGGAGAAAAAAAGGATGTTACCAAGGGGAAAATGCAATATGCTGACCATCTGGTGAGGCACTCACAGGCAGGGTGAGATCTCAGCTACAGGAATGACTCCCCCACGTCTCCCTGAGCCAGACTGCCAGGCAGCAGAGAGGCAGGAAAGATTTGGCTATTAGGAGGTGCAGTGAAATATCCTTGTACTTGAGAGAATTAACATGACTAAGTGCAGGCTTCAGCTTCTTGACTTTTTGTGTGTTTTGCACTTATGTAACATAATGTAGCAATAAATAATGTAGTATTTCATTAGACCATATGTTGAACATTAGCATGAGTGATGTCACACACTAATTATCATGAACAAATGACCCATGATTTAAAGAACAGTATTTTAGAAATGTGCGAGTTTAACCCTGTTTTGAGTGAAAAGGTGCAGCAAGTGCTGAGCAGGTCCTTGGTGACGAGGCTGGTGAGGTCAGTGCGGGTTCTCAGTCCATGGGACAGGGATCAACAGGGAACCTGGCAGGCAGAGGCCTGGCTGGGACAGAGCTGGAGACAAACACATCTCCAGCAAGCTCAGGCAGGGGCTGAGGGTCCAGGGCTGAGCTGGAATGCAGCTTCTGGTGGTCCCAGGGGAGGCTGGGCAGGGCTGTCACGGCCCATCAGTGCACCCAGGACCCTGATGGCGCAGCCCAGTGAGGACAGCAGGGCTGGAATGGAACTGCCAGAGGGTTCTCTCCAGTGATGCACTTCCACGTTGTCCAGGAACAGCCTTGGAAGTCACTTCCAGCTGTGATAACCCACTTCATAGGGTTTGGTGTCTCAGGTCACGCACAGAACCGAGGTTGGAAGAGACCTCCAGGATCATCCAGCCCAGCCCTGTAGCATTGGTTTGGTTTGACCAGGATTTGTCTTTTGGTTACCAAATATAACTTCCCTTCCAAGCCAACTTCTTAACCATCCCATCTCTGATAACCTTCCTGAGAGCAATGGGTCAGATTTGGAACACGTTCTCAATGCCAAATTCTCCCCTTTGTGCAATGCAGAGGTTACATGAGTGTTCAGCCCTTTGGATTTTGAGAGTTGTGTAGCAAACTTATGTTTAGAGACTATCATTCCTTGTTTCTCTTTGTCGAGTCAGGCACAGCATAGATATTTTTGATAAATTATTAAATACATCCACCAGGTAGTCAGGTTGAGCAGTGTTCATCCTAAAGGCTCAAAAAATAGTACACTGCAAGTGCAGTTTTTACTTATTATGCAAGTCTTCTTCTGCAAGCAGAAGTGAAGAGTGGGAGAGGTGGAGATACAATCCCATGTGTTGATGGAGTGATTACTTCAGGAATTCATTTATGTTTTCTAAAAAACTTTATGCAGATTTGTCCAGGTCATTTAGAACTCTGCCTCTCAACTGTGCACATGCTGAGGATTATGAAACCCCACTGAGTTCTCATCCTCTGAATTCTTTTTATCTTTTCACTTTAGACTGCATCATGCTGAAATTTAGTGGGAATATGTTACATCCCTCACTGCAAAGTTACCATAATGCATTTAACATGGAGCGCATATCAATTACATCCCTATAGTGAAGAATACATGGATTAAAGAGTCTGGAACGACACATATGAAGAAATCAGGAATTTAGTTGGATTTTATAACTGTGGGCTTGGAGTCAGTGAGAAATAAAAATGCTTGGTTTTCAGTGAGAAATAAAAATGCTTGGTTTTCCTTCCCTTTCCTTCCTTGGGCAGCTGCCCAAATGTTGCATCTCTGAGTTAGGAGAGGGAGTTGGGTTTGGCTGCTGTACAGATTCCACATTCACTGAGCTGCTTTCTTCATTTAGTGAACTCTCTCTCTGAGCAACACTGGCTGCATTCATCTTTATTAGGCAGCAGTGGGAGTCACTGCATGGCAAGCCTTGATCCTGAGTCCTGCCTAAAACTGCAGCCTGCAGATGCTCTAATCCTGCAGGCTATTAGCACAATAAACTTATAATTGATATACAGGTATAAGACTTCCACATCACCCACCTGAAAGCCAGGAGTTATGAAATTTAATAAACTGCCCATGTCCTTGGAGCTGTGATCTCCCTTCACTGAGGAGAACAAAATGTCCATCAGTGCTCCTGACAATTATTAGAATCATTGTTAATGTACTATGAGAAGTAATTCACCATCAGGGCAATTTCTGAGACACAGTAGGAGAATTTAAAATATTTTATTGTGCTAATATTACAGTTACAAGTGATATTTTAGAGCAATTTGCCGTGATAATGTCAGTGCAGTGCTAAGACAAGTAGTTCCTTTTTATGCCGTTCACAGAGAGGCTGATATCCACAGAAATGTAGCAAAGCCTCTGAAAGGCTGGTTCAATACAACGAAGAAAGGAAAATCAGTGTGATATGGCATAATTGTGAAGAGTAAAAATGCTGGATGGGCTTCTGGAAGTGTGTGTAAGTGCCTGCTTTGGAGCAGTGCTGGGTAACATATTGCAGCCACACTCACCATTGACTGCACAACAGCTCTGGTGCAGTGTCATTTACATCTTCTTCTCCCTAACAAAAACAGAAACTCTATAAACACATGCAAAAATAGTTAACTTACCTCCAAGGCACTGTTTCCCCACATTTCTAGGATATTAAGACAAACTAATCATGTCTGCAATGAAGAAGTGCTGTTTTCCCTCAGCAGCATGCAAGGGAAGCACCATCTTCCTGGAGATGTGTATTTGATGAACTGCAGCAATGATTGTTTGATTGATTTAACTATCAGAGAGGTTATAATAATAATAAACCAATTCAAAACATCATTAACTAGCAGAGCATTTGAAATAATACAAATGAGACATTGATTCATGGGCATGTTCAGGTTTACTTCCATGTACTGTTGGGGTCCTTTAATATTTAGAGCCAGTTTACAGATAATTACGGGCACTTACACGGTGCTGCTTTCTAAGGGAGGTTCTTGATCATAACTAGTTTGTAACCAAGCAGAAAACAAAAGGAGCATCTTTTGTCCCTAAAACATAAAAAGGAAAGAAACAAAAGGAGTCTGGAAAAATGCAGAAGTTTACAGAGAGCTCCCCATGGGATGAGAATGGGAGCTACCTCCAGCCATCCTTATGGAATGGCTGTTGGAACAGTACGTGTTGGGCAATTAGTGACCTCGGATTTGGTTTGGAAGGCTTTAGAAAGCCATGGTTCAGCGATGTTTTTCTTTGTTATGCTCTTTTTTGGCGCTCCTTCACCCGTGGGTGTCTTAATTCTGTGTGTGTGTGTCGGTGCCGTTGTGCCCTTTGGTGCAGACACAAACCTGTGATATTTGTGAGCTGGGGGTGCCCAGGGGAAGTGCTGGCCTCTGAGGCACTTGCGTGTGAGGCTGCCATGGGACCAGAGAATGGTAATTTATAAGTGCATCCGTTTGAGCAGGGAAACTTCCACGTTTCCATGGCTGTCTCCCGCAGGCCACAGGACACCAGGACACCGATGGTTTGAGGATCATTAGCATAAATGCAGACTCCATAAGGGTGGCTTCCCCATCTCTCCTTCCTTCTGACACCGTGTCATCCTTTACATCCAGTGGGGAAATCTGATCCTTGCAGAGAGTTTGGAAGCCACAGAAGAGGCTCCTCTTGCCCTCCTGAACCCACCAGAGACCAGGTGGCCATAAAGGGGCTATTGGAGGTTTCATTCACATTTTCTGTAGTTCCTGTATTTTATGGCAACAAAGGACTTTCTTTAACTAGGCCGCACATTTACAATCAGATACTTTTATCCTTTCTTGCCAGACTCAAAATCTTTTCTCCTATCCATAATATTCTTTGCCTGATTCTGCTTCCTAATCATTGTAGGCAGTGTTATTAGTTACAGGATCTAATTTAACATCAAAAGAATCAGACCACCTCTCTGGTGTGTGAATGACTGGCAGACCTGATTCAGGGAACACATAAGGCACGTTTAGGATTTCATAGGAACCAGGTTCTCTGTCTGCCAGCGCTGCTGCCTTAAATGCAGGGAGAGCTGAGGGAAACCATGGTGGGTACAAAAGCAGCAGTAAAGACTTCTTTTTTGTGCCAGATCCCAAAAGTGTGCCTGTGAAAATATTTCCTAAGGCAGCTCTCCGTCACTGCTCGTGTTAAACCTTTTAAGTCAACGTGTAATCTGGTAAATCTTATTCATCCAGATAGATGGATTTGAATGAGAACTCACCCGGTGAGGAAAGACTGGCCAGGAGAAGATAACAGTTCTTATTTGTCATTCTCTGTTATTGTAACCATATTACAGGGGATAATGAAGTGCAAGGGACAGCAATTAGTTGGTGGCAGCGCAAATGATAAGCACAGCACCAGTACTGCCATAGACTGTGGTGAGCAACGCAGCCTATTGATTTAACAGCAGCTTTTCTCCCTTTCACTCCCTAGTAAAAAACAACACCGAGATTTATGTGAGCGGGACTGTTTTGGAATACAGATCAGGCTGGAGAAACGCTGGTGTGAATCCTTGGATGCTCACAGTTTAAAAAAGACCAGCCTAGGTTAATTCATGAAGCGCTTCACAAAGCAGGCTGAATACCGTGTGCTCCTCAGTGGGGCTCCTTGGCTTTGTTCCTCACACCTGACTGCCTATTAATCTGCCTTTTAACTGGGCCTGCATGGAGCCACACATGCTTGGAGCCACCAGCAATGGATCTCTCCCCAGGCCTCTCCGAACTGGGTCACCCTTTAGCTGTTGGTTTCTGTTAAATTATTCCCTTTTTGATTCCTAAGCCTCTCCATGGGGCTGTCTATTGTCACGTTCTGGCACTGAGATTGTGGAACAGATTATGGGCAATCTGTCAGTTCAGGCTGTTCAAGGATAGATGAGAAATTAGCCACGTGTTGCTCTCTCACACCGAGAAATTTGAACAAAGACTACAGAAAAACTAGTTTTCTCCCATTTATTATTCCATTATTATTGCCTATTAAAAGAAGGTAAATAAAGCATGAAGTGCACCTTGAATAAAGAACTCTATTGATGTCTGGCATTTGGAATTATCTAAATGTTCATGTGGAGCTCAACAGAGAATAATTTCAGCTGTCTTGAGTCAGCTTCCACAGACCACTTAGAGGCTGAGCCCCATCCCAGAAATTACCTTTGGTTGCCCCTAAAACACACTTCACCTGTAAGGATTGAGGTTAAATAACTACAGGTGATTATGCATTTAGATTAGTTTGTAATTGTCTCCTGGCACAATTTAAATTATTTGCTTCCTCTTTTCTCTTGAAAACAAGAATCCAGAAGAACTTGTTGTTGATCTCCAGGGGGATATTTGAAGGTCAGTGAAATCACAACCTTGGAATATAACCAGGCCATGAACATTGTAGGAATAATTGTATGGACTTCCAGAAGTGTCCAAGGCCAGGCTGGACAGGGCTTGGAGCTACTTGGTCCAGTGGGAGGTGTCCCTGCCCATGGCAGGGGTGGAACTGGGTGATTTTTGAGATCCCTTCCAAACCATTCCAGGATCCTGAGATTCTCTGTTCCTTCCTCCCTAGTGCTGAATTGTGAGTCTCAGGCTCTGCCTTTAGCAGGGTAGGGATTTTTTGGGCTTGTCTCTGATAAATAGATATTGTCTGCCAGGGAACATGTTTAATTTTTTACCTAATGTTGCAGGTTAAGAAGAGAATTGTGTTGGAAATTTAGTTCTGAAAAACAAACAGTGAGGTGATAAATGCCATGTAAAGCAACTCCAGTCACAGCAGTGCTTAATGTTTTCTAGTCTTGATTTTATATCAGTTTCCAGTTACCACTACAAAGGCAGAACCCCAATGTTCATATATTTAGAAGACACACAAGCAAATTAAGAATTGAATACATATTTCAGGGCTTAGAATAAACAGACTGATAACCTCTTTACAGCATTAAGGAAGCCTGTTTTTATGTCCTAAAAAAGGACACTCTGTCAATGGCTGAACAAGGATGAGAAAGTTGTTTTTAGTGGGAATTAGTGATTTATTAAGGGACAGGTGATCCCCCCCAGCCCTGTCCCTGGTGTAGATGGTCTCCTTGTTGTCTCTTGGCCAGTGCAGTCACTGGAAGATCCTCAGCTCTTGGTTAAAACCAGAAGCAGCCCCATAAATGCTGCACCTCCCCTGCCCTCTGGCAAGTTGTAGGAGTAATGATCCAAAAGGGTTTAGGAGTTTCATTGCAGCAGGGAGGCAGCAGGGGTCAAATCTGCACCAGAAAACCTATAACTAAGTCTGTAATTCTTTTATGGGCAGAGCTGCAGGGATTTCTGCTTGATTAAGGATTGCATGATTGAGGCCAGTGACATTAACAGGAACAGTGTCCCCTCTGCATCTAAAATAGTGATCAAACATGACAGGAAAAGCCATGTAATAGCAAAATCTCGACACTTTCCTGCTGGCAGGAGTGGCTTCATGCTTCCCATACACATGCCAGCTCTATAAATTGAATTTATTTCTCTTTTTTTTTTTCTGCTATCAAGGCGATTTTTGGAACTCCCCTGTTGTATTTAATGCGTGTCTTTTGCCTGTCCAGGCTCTGCACCTCCCCAGCGTTTTTTGGAGGCTGCCTGATCAATAAATGTCTCTGCCGAAGTGCTTTGCCAGTTTAGGCCTCAGAAATGAAAACAGGAGCTTCAGCTTCCTTTTACTGGTCGTGACAAACCGATTCTGTTCAGTCTACCCCGCGTTTCTCTCACTTCGTGTGTCTGAGGAGAAGGGGGTTTCTCACCCTTCCCTGCTGCTGGGCCAACCTGAATTCCAAAATCCCTTCCCAGATTTGCTGTTAAGTTTGTCTGGTGGCCGTATAAAATGGGAACCACAGGGATTCTTGTCATTTGAAACCATTTATGTTCTGGCACTTAAGAACAGTAAAACAGAGACTGTCCATGCAGAATGAACCTGCACTTGTAATTACAATTTGTCCATGAGTATTCATAGTTATGTAGTTAGGGGTGGGATTATATACTTACGTGACCACTTGGGCGCTTAAATGGCCAAATAAAAAAATATTCGTAAGTACAGGTGCCTCTCTGCTTTAAAAAACACAACAAAGAGCTGTTGGATCCCCAGTGGAACCATTTTGTTCCCTTGCCCAGGAGACAAGAGGACTGGCTTGTGCTGAAGGAAGGATTTTTATCCTTGCTGCACAAAACCTTACCAGGATTGTTTTCCAGTTACTGTTTTGAGCATCAGCACAAGTTCAGGAATGGATTGATCTGAAACTTTACTTACAATTTCCTAAGTATATCCACAGTTTACTCTGTTTTGCAGCCAGTTTTGCTGAGCCACAGAAGTGCAAAGTGCTTTGCCACTTGATTTAGCTTTTTCCCCCCCCTTAAAAAGTCCATTAAGAAACACTTTTATTGTTCTTAAGGGTTTGTGACACATATGAAATGTAGAACTTGCATTTCTTCAGAGCCAGTTAATGAACTGAGTGTGCATTGCTGTCTGTTGGAATCTGTCCCTGAGATTTCCAATTCCTTTTGCCTAATTTCCATGTTCTGGAAGTTTTAAAACTGTCAGCAAAGATGTTTTACCAGACTTTACATTACGGCAGGAACCTGAACCCTGGTTTCGTGAAGGGGTAGAAAGGGATGCCAGTTACATTCCTTTTCCTCAGATCCCGTAGGAGGAGGTATAGGTGGGCAAATCCCATAGCTGCTGCTGCTGCAAGAAAAAAAGAGCAGGTAAAATATGTATCCGCTGGAGAAAAATTAAAAGAGCTTTAGTCATCAATGCAGAACACACACACCACCTAATTAAATAATTGAAATGAAAGTAAATGGCATGAATTAATGAATGTAGTTTATGATGAACGCTCAGCTGTCATTGTGCAGACAGACTTTACACATTTTAGGTAAGATATTTTGGGGGGCAGAAGCTGTCTCTGAGTGTTTGTACCAGGGAGAAGGGCAGCGAGCAGGAGATGGATCTCTGCTCCAGCGTCCGGGTGTATCCCAGCCCTGCTTCCCTGCTGGGTGACCTTTGGGAAGTCACAGCTCATTTTTGACAGTCTCTGGGAGCATTTTGTATCCTCCTCAGGAGTAGCAGTACTTAGGAACAAAGCATTATTGTCCCAGTAATGTGTGATTTGAGTGCTGCTTTATTCTGCAGCATGGGGCTTGAACAGAATTTATGGGATATACTGGCTTGTGCTGGATCTCTGCACAGGAGTGAATCTTACCCAAGATCAATAGAGTCATTCCCCTGTGCTGTGGTTTTTATGACTTCCACAACATAAGGGAATCAGGTCCTTCCCCAACAAAAGCACTATGCCTCTGCCATAATTGTTACACTTGGGAATTGGGTAAATACTAAATTCTGGTTTTCCGGTTTTTTCCACTTCTTGTGTAACCACTAATGAAATTACAGCCCTGCTCAGAACACTGTGACATCCTGGCCGTGTGAAAGGTATGTGTGAACTGTCAGCAAGCACAAGTTTGAGTGAAAAAGGTGCAGGTCTTCACCTGCTGACTAACAGGGTCATGCAGGGTTTTCAGGAATGCACAAGAAGTGGTATTTTCAAGTTATCATTTTGATTTTCCATAAGATCTGGCCACCTCTGATGGGCTGGGGGAGCCCAGCACCGCTCCAGCGGAGACTGGTGGAAACAACAACTACAACAGTGAGTGGTTTCCAACAAATCCCATTGCTAATGCAGGGTGGTGGGATCCGAGGGAGCTGCTTCCAGCCTCTCCCGGTGCGTGGTTTCTCTCTGGAATGGCACAAAATGCTCTGGACCCCAAACCTGGGGGATGCTGAGCCAGAAACTCAAGGGACTTGAGTAGATTCGTACAGTGTTTCAGTTAACTGGGTTAACTTTTTAAACTCATCCCAAACCTGTGCTTTAGGCAGCTGGATGGATGCAATTTATAATTCCATGTCCTTAAACGCTGTCCAGTGCTCACCTGGCCTATTGGACACCTCCAAAAAACCCACTGGAGACATGAGATGCCTTCTGCTTCTCTCTAACATGGTGTTCTGGGGTTAAAGAGATGTCCTGACCTCTTCTGATCACCAAAGACGTTGTGCAACTTCATGTTAAACCAGCTCTGGGTAGTGACCCATTATGTCCTGGCCAAATTTCAACTTGGGAAATCACTCAGGGCCCAGAATTGGAAGTTATCACCCATTTTACGTATCATCCCATTCCATTCCACGAAAGACCTTTTAGTACTTTACACTAAACCACTCTAAGTTATTACGTCCTGGCCAAATTTCAACTTGGATAATCACTCAGGGCCCAGAATTGGAGGTTACCACCTATTTTATGTATCATTCCATCCCATTCCATTCCGATGCCTGTCAGGAGGAGCAGTGTTCCTGGGGATGTGTATCAGTAACACTCTGAGGACCAAGTCTTCTGGCAGCAGCTGCCTGTGGTGTAACAGCACCCACCTGTACCCAGAACAAATCTGATCTCGCTTCCTTATGCAAAGCATCTACTGGGAGCACTTAGTGCAGGCTGGGAAAATAGTACCTCCAGTGCATCGGTGTTTGCTCCTTTAATATATTTTGGCATCAGTGTGGGTTTGTTTACAAAGCACGTGGAGTTAAATGTCATTGAAAAATATAATTAAAAATCAATTAGGAGACCATTTTAAAAACAAGGGGTTGTAAAAATGGAATTTACAGTAATAACCAGACTAAGCATTTGGCATTTACATGTCTGCACCAAATAGCAATTCCCTTGTTAGCTGTGCTTGAGTGACAAGGTACTCCCTTATCTCCTGGATATAAATTCCAATATTCTTGTTATTGCTGGGACACATAAATACCTGCATAAAGACTTCTTGCACTGCCGACTAACATCAGCTGATTAAATTCAGGCAATTGTTTTTTTGTTCTTGTCTGGGCCCAGTGCCAAAGGTATCCCATTGTATGAAGGGCCAGATTTTGCACTCAGCTTATGCTCGGTTAATGCAAGGTAAATACTGTGCTACCGATACAAACCCTGAGCACAGAGAGACGTTTTGAAATGTTTTAATTCCCCGTAGGAAGCCTGAACATACTTAGAGGCAGGAATGGAAGAGGTGTTTGGCCCGGAACACGATCTGATGGTGCATGCAACTGCTGTGACTAAACCTCTCCAAGGCCGAAGGACACGGATGCACAGGGTGTGGTACAAATGTCCCTGTGGCACGTTTTGGCTTCCACAGAAGTATAGCCAGAGAGATAAGTGGCAGTGTCTCCATAAATCCATTGGGATGTGTGTATGTCCACGTGTGTAACTCGTGTGTGCGATCTGGATCCATAGCCTCACTCACGTGAACAGGCTTTAAATGGTAGGAGCTCAAGGACTTGCTGTGGGATCAAACATCCCAAATTTATATCCAAACCTTAGGTCTTTTTAGTTGTTAATACTCATAGTCTGCCTGCCCTTCCTCTTCCATCGTCATCATGAACAGCTGGGGGTATTCCTGAGGTTCTTGTAAGAGAAGTGGAAATTAAATGTATAAGAATTTTAAATAGGATGGTGATATCACCAGGATGGGTGATAATGTCCAGCTGTGATGATTCCATGGTTGAAGGGAAAGGGGCAGGATGACTCCTTGAAAGCTCTCTGCCAGTGCCTGTGTCCATTCCTGTTCTCCTCCGGCAGGAATGAGGCAAGGTGGTTCCCTCTTCCCTCACTGCCTCCTTTGGAATCAGCCTGGGAGAACAGGGAGGTTCTGCTGCTGTGCCTCTTCCAGGGGGGAGGTGGAAGGTTGGTGGTAGTTGCTGCAATGGACCATTTCTCCCAGGTTCTGGGTTAAAGTGATGTATGAAACATCGCACCCCCTCCTGTTTGATTCCTGTTTGATTGGGTTCCTCTCCAGGGCCTGGCTTTGCACACTTTCGCTCTCGTTCCTCGTTACATGCACAGACCAAAAGGAATCAAAGCCCTCTTGAAAATCTGACATTGCAGCCCTTTAGAATTTGGACGATATGAAGAGTCTGTTTCCCCTATTTCTGATTAATCAGAGGCTTCACATGTGCCACCCTGTGCTCTCATCAGTTTAAGATGCAGAAATCAGCCCCTTTTCTTTTCCCATCCCTTCCTCCTTTGTCTCTTGAGATCGTCATTAAACTCTCACTGTGATACTCCATCTCAGTTTTCAGATCCACAGATACACTTGCAACAGCACACTTACACATGTTTTATGGGAGGGATTACTGCAACTATTTGTTCCTTTTAAAGGATTTCTTCTCTCATTTTTTGTCCCACGTTCAGCCCATTCACAGAGGTCGTTTCCCGTGCCGTCCTTGCTCCACCCCAAGCAGGCAGCACACTGGCTGAGCCCTCACCAGACATCTTCCCTCTGAACCAGGCCATTTGTGCTCAGACTTGGATGGAATATGGGCTTTTTTTGTGTTTGCACATGAACATCTGCTTCAAAATCCCAAGCCAAGAAAGACAAGAAGCAAATTAAACTATTTGTTCTTCTTTCTCTCTCTTTAATATCAAAGTCATTCCTTACATGCTCTTTAAGCTTCCCCTTTTGATCAGGAGATATTAAAAATGGATCTAAACAACTCACATCTTAATCATATTCCTTTGTGAGAGCAGGGGAAGAGTGAGAGGGAGCTGGAGGGAAAAGCAAAAGCTGCTTTGCTGCTCACGTTCATGCCAGTATCTGACACTATTAATTCCCTGCCCTGGGAGCAGGAGGAGTCCCTGTCCCTGCAGCCCAGCCCTGGTGCAGAGCACGAGGCCTCTGTGACATTCTGCACCTTGAAATCAATCTCTGCCTGTGCTGGAGCAGCCTGGGAACAATTCCCTGTTGCTCTTTGATTTGTGCTTGAGACCTGGAAGAGGGAGTAGTGAGGATGACTCAGAGATTCCTTCTTCCCCCTGGGCTTTCTTGCTGTGCCAGTCACTCTTCTGGATGCCTCTGTTGCAAGTTCTCAAAAACGTCTTTAAGAAAAGTTCTAGAAAATGTCTTTTAGGAAAAACCAAACAGAAACTTGAATGTTTTCACAATGCTGTGCAGATTTTGGACAAGATTGTTTACCTCAGTAGGCAAAACAATAAATTATGGTGCTATTTGGATTCAATCGATGAAAAATTAACAGATAATAAAATAAGGTTTAGCTTTTCACAGGAAATTGGTCATTCTACAGAAACCTGATTTCGTTCTTTGATGAGATCACAGATTTAGTTGCAAGTTCTATTAGAGTAGCCGTGTAAATAAAATACATTTTTGTGCCTTGTTTGATTCGGTTCTAAAGGATATTCTGATTTAAAAAATTAGCACTATACAATTATCAATAACATGCATTAATCATTGAATAAAAGCTAAATGACAGATCTGAAAAAGCAGCTGTCAGTGTGGAATAAACATCAAATGTATTTCTGGTGGGCTTCTGCTATTAGACTCGCTCCTATCAATATTTACATTAATGATCTAGGAGTAAATATGAAATGAGTGCAGCTCAAATTTGTGAATGACAGAAGAACTGGCAGAGCGTTGGTGAGGACAGAGCGTTCACAGGAGCGATCTAACCCAGCTGACAAATTATTTCAGCATTTCTACAGGAAGGTTGAAATTTATCTCCATTATTGGCATCCCTGCCCGTGGCAGGGGGTTGGAACAAGATGATCTCGAAGGTCCCTTCCAACCCAAGCCATTCTCTCCCTTCCAACCCAAGTCTTTTTATAATTTCTAGGATCCTGTGATTTTCTGCGAGGGGTTGTGCTTGGTTTTGTAGGCTCTGGGAACGGAAAGATCTGTGTGTGAGGCAGGAGATGACAGGGTTTGCCAAGCAGAGGGATCCAAGGAAACAGTGGGTTTGTCCTTGGGCCAGATGACTCTCTGCCCTTGAGTTTAACTGGCACAGCCTCGGTCGTGTCCCTGCCCCCGGAATCCAACATCTCTCCAATAAGTGTGTCCAGCTTCCTGCTGGGATGAGCCCCTGGGCTGTGCTGACTCCGGGGTGGTACCAGTGACAGGCTGAGCCTGGCCCTGTTTCCTGGGGGTTTCGCTGCTGAAGCTGGAACTAATGATGCCGAGGAGGCGGGCTGAGGGCTGACGAGAGCAGCGTTGCACACACCTGCTGCCTCCCCGCTGCCAAGTGCCCTGTCTGCTCAGCACGGGAGATTTCTGAGGAAAGAAGCTGTGAGGAGCAAATGTGATCCCTTTTCTGCTGATGAGGTATCTCAGAGGTGAGAGGGCAGCTTGAGAGGAGGCTCAGACGCTTGAAGACCCCACAAGTGAGCCCTGGATGATTTCCAGAGGAAAAACAATTGGCGCCTCATTTCCATGAATCTGAATTCAGTTCAGTGTTTTGGTTTTAGCAGAGTCAGCTTAGGTCAGTGCAAAGATTTTGATTTATTTAGTGAGCTTTGCACTGGACTTTGCAGCCAAAGCCGCCTCTTTCCTCGTAGCTTAAGGACACTAAGGAATGGAATGTCATCCTTCAGGCAGACACATAACCAGGAGGAGTTTTTTATACTTGTGCAAGCTCCAGCTTCATGGATAAGTTAAGAGCTGCTCTTCCTCCTGCTCTCAGGTTGCCCATCTCTCAGTGATACTAAAAACCCTTGGAACAGGAATATTACAGTGGTTTGGGGAAGATCTCACCATGCCCTTAAAGGGGCGTGAGGTTTAGTGGGCAGCTCTGTAAATGGCCTTGGTTTATGGACTTCACACGCTGTAAAAAGGTAACTCACTACCCACGGTCTTAATTAGAGTGCTCTGGACTACTAAAAGGGGATGTGGGAGCTTTGTCTGTGCCAGACAGAAATCACCTGGTGTAAATCTTATCTAGGATGCATCTTTGGGGGGGGGGAAATCTCTATTTAGACTTCATATTCCAAAAACATCTAATTGCAGTAAAGTGACAAACAAGACATTTCAAGTCTCACACACAGCTCCTGCCAGAATAGTGCAGATCTGGGAGTGTTGGAGCTCCCACAGGAGTTAAATAATGATATTTATAATCATTTGTAAAGCCAGTCCTGTGGTTGTGTAATAGGAATGTGCCTCACATCTCCAACAGCACAAACTTCCTAAATGAGGAATGAAGGAAGTTCATGTCTTGTCATGATTTATACACTGATTTTTGATTCCCAAGTTACATCCCTGTAACTTTCAAGCCAGAGGATCGTGACAGCAGCCCAGGCCTCCTCTTTCTTAGGACTCTGTGGGCACCTAATGAATTCACTGTGAATTTTCCACTGTCAGTTTAAAGTTTGACTCCATATGCCAAGATCAGTAGTTCTTTGTCTCTCCTTCTACTGAGGGAGCCTAAACCAAAGTGTCCCTGAATGCTGAGCACTAAAATAGCTAAACACAGCAGAGAAACCCTTAGCTGTCTGGCAGCCATCCCCTCTCCACATGTACTCTGCAGGTCAGTGGTTACCAAAGCCCCCCTGAGCCCAGAAACCAGCCTGCCAGACAGCTTCGTCCTCATATCCCTCACATCCCTCACATCCCACACTGCCTTTTTGCTTTGGATTGCTGGGGTTCCAGTCAGCCTCTCCTTCCTCTAATTGGCAGGTGTGAAGTTGTCACCTAGAAGAAATAGTAGTTCCAGGGGAAATCTGCATCTTTGAGTCACACAAACCCATGCAAATCTTTCCAAGCTCACTCCACTTCCAGTGTTAATGAGCTGCTGTGTAACACCTCCCTAAAACTTTGCAAACATCCTGTAACATGGGGAGAAGAACCTCCTTCAGGCCAGGAAAGCCCCCTGGGAGGAGGCAGGCAGGAGGACCTGCTCAGCCTGGGAGCTACAGCAAGGCTGCAGAGGCTGCAGTTCCACCTTGCCTTGTAATATTGTAAGATTTATTTTCAGATCTTATCAGCAATTCACTGTGGGCTGCTCTCTGCTGAGCAAAATCCATCCATCAATCTCCTTCTGTGGCCACATTCCAGCCTGAGCTGAGGTGACAGTTCAGTTGTACTAATGATCAGCCTCACACTCGCATCCACATTCCCCCCTTGGTCTGATTCTTCTTCTCGTATGATAATTTAATTGATCGAGCACACTGGCTTCTAGTCAAGAAGCTCTTCTCAGCTTAACTCTCACTTTAAAAAAATCACTGCTCAACATCTCTATAATTAGAGTTAGTTGCTAAACCCTGTATCCAGGTGATTACTGGTATATGAGAGGGACATATCTTGAACTGATCAAATCAGGGATTTAAGAGAAATGCCCTTGATCCATGTTTTGCAATTCATTAATATCTTCAGCTTTGGGTATTTTCGCCTTTTTTTGGTGTTAAATATAGCTGAGTTAGGAGGGTTCATGTGGAATCAGGACAGTTACGGGTAATTTTTTATTCGAATCGCTGTTATTGTTTGGGGAGGCTCGGTATGGCTCATCAATATTGCATTTCCAATGGAAAGGCACTCAAAAGCCAAACAGTTTAATTATGTCCTGGAGCTGCAATGCGATACAGGAATGTGCAGTGCAGTGGTCCTGGTGAGCTTTGGGACCAGCTCCTCCTTCTCTGCTTCGTCCCACAGGGCACTTGTTTCATAACACGAACCCAAACCACATGACATGACCTGAGGGTTTCCTTTGGGTTTTTTTGTACCTGATTCAGGCACTGAGAAGCTCAAGAAACTAAAGAAGTGTCTGGAGTGACAGGGTGTGACCATGTGCTGACCCTCCTGCCATGAGGGTGTATTTTAGGCATATCTGTACAAAGCTCCTGCTGCAGAGCTGGAGCTGCAGCTGGTGAAGTGGGGGACCACAAACTGAGCTGCCTGTTCTGCCTTGCAGTTGCTTGGTGCAAGGTGAACATCCAGGGTGTGGAAATCTGCATCCAGAATTACACAAGGTTAATTAGGAATTAACCCCTTTCAAACCCAGCTGTTCCCCTGCAGCCTGGAGAGGAGAAAGTTCTGGGGAGATCTCGTTGCAGCCTTTTATTCCTTAAAGGGGGTCATCAAAAAGAGGGAGAGTCATTTTTTACACAGACAGATGGGATAGGCAAAGGGGGAATAGTTTCAAACTAAAAGAGATTTAGATTAGCTGTTAGGAAGGAATTCTTTACTCGCAGAGTGGTGAGGCCCTGGCACAGGCTGCCCAGAGGAGCTATGGCTGCCCCTGGATCCCTGGAAGTGTCCAAGGCCAGGTTGGACGGGGCTTGGAGCAACCTGGGCTAGTGGAAGGTGTCCCTGCCCATGGCAGGGGGTGGGACTGGATGGTCTTTAAGATCTCTTCCAACCAGACCATTCTGTGATTCTGTGACTATCCCCCACACCTCTCTGAGACTGAGAACTTGGGACCGATTTCAGTAAAAGTGAGATCATGCTTTACATGCAGAGGCCACTGCTGTTCTTGATGCAATGTGATCTGGCTGCTAGAAACGATGACACACAAAAATTGGATGTTTTGGGTGGGGTTTTTTTGTATTTTTTTCTTTATAGGAAACACCAAAGTAAAATTTGATTTTGCTGGATTTATGGCTTGATCACTCATCCGATTAAGAATAACGATTCCACTCCCTGACCTTGTAGAGCATCAGCTATGAAATTTGAGATGATGGCCCAAACGTTTTTGCAATACCACTCTTGGCTAGTGCCCGACAGTCTATTGACTGAAATACTGTCAATGCCCAAATGAGATTATAACCGCAGAAGGTCCTGATTGCTTTGGTCTGTTATTCAATACACTCCTCTCTTACAAGCAGCTTCTTGGCATTTTTTCTGAGCAAACGTAGACTTTTCTGACAGATGACGCGTTAGTTGGTCCTACAGACGGGCTCTTTGCTGCAGTTTTTGTGTCCTCAGAAGACTCTATAACAGGAGCCCTTCATTTGGTGTCCCAGCCCTGGGCTCTGGAATGGCCTCTCTGAGCCTTGCTGGCTGCTCGGTTTTCCGGGAAGTTCTGACGCAGCCGTGCAGGAGAAGCCGGAGCGGTGCCACATCCTGCTGGGACACAGTTCCACAGCTGGGCAGGAAAAGGAGGGCTCCAGTGCCCAACTCTCATTTCATTTAAATGAGCAGAATTGCTTTACTTCCCCCACAGGTATAGCAATTATTAAGAATTTATATTGCTATTCGTGGTGTGTAACAATGGACAGAAGCTGTGTTTGCACTCTTAACCTTTGCTGTGAGGTGGAAACAGAGAAGCAGCAACAGTGGCTCTTAAGAGACCAGATATATCTGCACCATCATCCTTTTTATACTTTGTGAGACAGTGAGTTTGTGCAGTATAATCCTTGGACGTTCCCACTGCGAAAAATCACTAGTTAATGCCTTTTTTACTTTCTTTTGTGTGTTTCCAAAATAAATCTATTCATCACTTAAACAAATCCACCCAGCATTGCTCATGTGTTCTGATTTTTCAGTTAAATATTGGTTGTGTTTAAATATAAATATTGCCCAAAATGCAGCATTAATATTTTGCCTACTGAAATGCAGTTCTGTATATTATGAAAATTTAAACAGCGCTTATGTACATGAAAGGTTTTTTTTTTGTCGTAGTTTGCAAGGTGCTGTAACAATAATTACCAGAGTGCATCAATCATTTTTCATTGCCTCATTTGTATCACGGGGATAAGTAGCTCCAATTAAAATCCCATTTTACATAAATAGATATGGTTTGTATCAAACCACAGTCTGTTTCCACTTCTGGAATGCTGGCCATAGGAAATCTTTTTCATTATTCAAAGTGTATGATGTGTTACTGCTTATCTTTTTGTGCTTAAAAAGACATAAGTCTGCAGGCAGACATGCCTTAGTGCAGGTTTGGCAGGGAACAAATAACTGTTACTGTAATTATCTATCAATTTTACTGTTCCAAATATTTTAGCCAAAAAGCTAACTAGTATAATCACATGTTTCTTACTGACACATTATAGTTTGAGTAAGCAGAACTGAAAATGTTTAATATGAATTAACAGCTTTAGGAAAAATTGTAATTTTTCTATTCCTCATGATTTCCCCTCTATCACAGCAGCTTTTCTGCTAAATGTGCTCGTATTGTCAACTATTGTGGAAAACCAAATAAGGGGAAACTTGGGGAATTATCTTCTGCTGCACTATGATTAACTCTGTGAGGAAACAAGCTGACTAAAAATCAGGCTTTCCCTTTCACACCTTTCACAGAAACTGGTTCCAGAGTCAGGTAAAGGAATTCTCTGCCCTGTGTTCCCTGGGGGAAGGGAGGGAATGTCTCTGCCTTCCCATATTGGGGCATTACCATCCATGTTGGCTGTTCTTCTCCCTTCTGTGCTGGTGTTTGGCCCAGCCTTTGGATCTCATGGAATTTTTCCTTACAAACCTGGGAACACCTTGGTTCCAGAGGGCCAGTTCAACCCCACCTTTTGCTGCAAAGCCTTTGTACACTTTCAAGCTGCAAAGGGTTAAAATTCCCTGTGCCACAAGTGGCTCTTGGCATCATTTCTGCAGAATTTGGAGCTCAATGAGCAGAGAATTGCACGAATCCCAATGTTTCCAACAAAAGGGCTAAACAGTAGCTTGGGCCACGTTGTACCTTCTCTGCCCTTTTCCTTCCCCAGTGCTTCTGGAGCCAGCAAGGAGTGGGGACAGCAGTGACACTGCAGAGCCCTGGCTGTGTGTGAGCGGGTGTCGGTGGCCTGGCCACCCTGCTGCCCCTGTGAGCACCTCCAGAGATGAGCTGGGGGAAAAAATAGGGAAAACAAACCTGGAAAGAGACTGAAACCTCAAACTGAGAGTAGTTTAGATTGGATGTGGGGAAGGAATCCTGAGGGTGGAAGGATGGCGAGGCCCTGGCACAGGTTGCCCAGAGAAGCTGTGGCTGCCCCTGGATCCCTGGAAGTGTCTAAGGCCAGGCTGGATGGAGCTTGGAGCAACTTGGGCTAGTGGAAGGTGTCCCTGCCCATGGCAGGTAGTGGAACTGGATGATCTTAAGGTGCCTTCCAACCCAAACCATTCTGTGATTGTATGCTTCTATGAAAAATGCAAGATCTGGGTTGAAAAATGTCCTGAGGTCTTTACTGCAGATATTTAAGCGTGTGCTTAAAGAGTTGTTTTGGGGCTGTCCAAGATGAGGGCAAACGAGGAGCTTACACCAAATGATTTATCTCAGTTCTACAAGGACTTCCCCAACTGCTGCCTGAGCGTTTGCTGTTTGCCTGAGATCGGTGTCTCCCAGCTTCACCTTCCTGCTGCTACCGCTGTGACTAAACCCCTCATTTGTGCTGTAAGTTAATCACCAGATTCCTTCTCTGGAGTGCTGAAGCAGTAGATAATGTCTGTGGTTTTATTTGTGGGTCAGGAGCACGGGTTCGTAGCTCAGGGATCATCAGCGCCGTGAGCTGACACCAGAGTCTGTCCAGCTGCTGTTTTCTTACCGTCACGCAACAGAAAATCGATGGTGTCAGGAACACTGGGATAATTCTACTGTTACAATCAATACGTGCTGATTAAACTAGTTGTGTCTGTTGGGTAAATTTGCTGCATCATAATTAGAATTATTAATTAAAAATTGGAAATCAATTGACACAAATTAAGCAAAAAAAGAAATTTGCTTTATTTCTTTGACACTCTCTCCAGAGGCCCCAATAACTGTGACAACGGGAATGTGACCGAGTGGCACTTGTCAGTTTTTTAATGCTGTCCTGAGTTTTAAAAATTGACTTATAAACCCTGCTAATGCAGCTCCCAGGAAATCAGACCCGAGATGCCGTGTGTGGAAGAAGCAGTTATTTATTTTACTACAGTTAGTCATTATTCCCTGCCTATCCAAGAGGAAAAAGCAGGAGTCGAGTGCGTGGCACCGAGGAGGGGAAGCGGCTGGGCAGCAAAAGCCTTGGGGAGCAAGAAGAGCCCACCCCCTTCTCACGCTGTTTTCTGTTTGCAGTTAACAAGGATAAACAAATTGATCATTTCTGTGCTGGTTGTAGTGTGTTTCTCATTGCTGGCTACTTCCTATAATGTGCTCGTGACCTTCATTACTTTCAGGGGCATATTATGTGGGACACTGAAGCAGGGACAGTGGGAACGTGCGTCTTCTTTCCTTTCAGATCTTTATTTGCCTCTCTGTTATTTCTGGATTTTGTGCAGGTTTTTTTGGGTTTTTTTCCTTCTTTTAACCTACTTCCCTCATTGTTCTTTCTTTACATACTCTTTCTTTCCTCCTGGTCTTAGTGATTTTATTCTTTTCCATCTCATACTTTCAGTCCCTTGTTGTCTTCCCCCTGTTCCTTTCGCACACGTGCAGTAGAGGAGAGCAGAGGAAGGCGCAGGAAAACTTTGGGTCTTCATCCTGTGCTTTGTTCACCTGCAGACAAATATTTTCTCTGAGCTTTCACAGCTGTGAAAGATCTGAGGGCAGAAAGGACAATTGGTTTGGGGAAGTGTGTGGATGGTGATTGCTGCTGCTGGTCAATATAAAGCACTTGTACTAATCATTGGGGGTAAACTTGTTTTCCAGTTACATCAAACTCATTGGAGTTGGTTGTGTTCACCTGGAGAAGAGAAGGCTCCAGGGAGACCTGAGAGCCCCTTCCAGGGCCTAAAGGGGCTCCAGGAGAGCTGGAGAGGGACTGGGGACAAGGGATGGAGGGACAGGACACAGGGAATGGCTTCCCACTGCCAGAAGGCAGGGAGAGATGGGATATTGGGAAGGAATTGTTTGTTCCCTGTGAGGGTGGGGAGGCCCTGGCACAGGTTGCCCAGAGGAGCTGTGGCTGCCCCATCCCTGGAAGTGTCCAAGGCCAGGTTGGATGGTGCTTGGAGCAACCTGGGCGATGGAAGGTGTCCCTGCCCATGGCAGGGGGTGGGACTGGATGATCTTTAATGTTCCTTCCCACCCAAACCATTCTGGGATTCTGTGATCTCATTCATACTGTTTTATAGTCCTAAACCTGTTTTTTAAGGTGTTTTACAATAACAGCATTTCACCGACATGTATTTCCAAGACCAGTCAAAAGCAAGAGCAAATAAAAATGTCTTTAGTTTAAAAGCCAAGACAGATTGAGTGGTTTGCACAAGAATCAGGAAAAGCAGAGTTGTTAAAAGTCCCAATTCCAAAGACTTACGGCCGTGTCTCAGGCGGGCTGAGCAAGCTGCCAGTTCAGACCTCCCTGGCAATTGGGAACATATGGAAGCAGGGAGGATCTATCAGATGGATTTGAGCACAACTGTTGAGCACCTTAAAATTAAGCTGTAAAACCTGGACATCAATAAAGAACTTTACAGCAGTAGTGTAAATAGTGCAAAATCAGGTGGCTGTGCTGGAGCAGAGCCTCTGTGAGGAGGAATGTTGGCAGCTCCGCTCGGGGTGAGTTGTGCTCCCAGTGGGAAGCAATAAAGAGCTCCCACAAGGAAAATGGGACCATAATTGAGACTTGAGAAAACAAGGGCCTGGATCGACAGCTTCAAATCTTTTTTACTCAGGCTCAGCCCGGCAGTATTTTGTGGATGGCAGAACAAATCCGAGGATAAATCAGGTTATAAGGCTGCGCTGGGAGAACAAGTGGTGTCTTTTGCTTTCATTTCAGTGGGCTGGGGATGGGGCTTGTAATTAGTGTCTGTGCCTTATAAATCTGTGGTGTAATATTTGTTCTGTGTCCTGGCTGGCCCTGCTCCACAACAGGTCCTGTTGCTGTAAGTGAGATGTAAACAGTGGTTTGCCTGTAATTGCAGGGCAGCAGAAATCAAGAGCAGGGTTATCTTCCGAGGTGTAGCTATGATGAGCTACAATTACTGCTTTTTCAGAGGCTCAGGAGATGGAATTAGTTAGCTTATGCATCAAATGTGCTTGCTGTTGCTTGGCAGTCAAGTGGTGTTTTGATTTTTAATGAAATTCCGAGTATTTGCATTATGAGGTTATAATTGTTTTGAAGTCCGTGGGTCTAAGAATTAGTCTGAGGTCCCTTGGCTGTCACAGGGAAAAGTAACACCTACAAATCTGTGTTCACCTCTGACATGCTTAAAAACTCCAAAAAAATACTGCTATTGCCTGTAGATTGTTGATTGTAGAGCCCTGTGTTTAGAAATGCACAGAAACTGATACCAAACTTTAAAAAAGTGAATCCTTTTCCAGCCTGCTGTTAAAGAGTTGGCTTTAGCTCTTCACAGAGGTCCTCCTGCAATTCCCAGGAAAGAGCAGGGAACAGGGCATGGATTTCAATAATGACCATGACCAGAGCCAGCCTTGCAGCGACTTAAGAGATTCTGTGATGCCAAAAAGGTGTTGCTGTGTTTCTCCCAGCTCCGTTCAGCTGCTGCATTGCTGCTGCCAAGGAGTCATTCCAGGATCCACTGACCCGCTGGGTTAAGGAATCAGAAAGCTGTGAGATGGAGTCTGGGAGAGGCTGATTGAATTGCCATGTTTACTGCAGTTTCTCAACAACTTCCTTGCTTTGCTAGCAAATTTAAAAGGTTAAAAATGCAGATTTTTAAAATTATGTGCACCTGGGTTCTCGAGTCTCAGTGGGAAGTCACCTTCTTCAGCTTTCAAGTGCACAGACCCAATAATTTCCATACCTTGATACTGATCCCCCAGTTTAATTTTCTGTGTGCCTTTCAAGGGTCGAGGATAATTCTTGGGCTCATAATGTTGCTTTCAAGTCTTCCTTCTCTCAGCTCTGCCTAGGAATGAGTGAAATGAGTCAACAGGAGAGGTTTTTTTAAGCCTTCTCCAAGATTTACTCCCGCTCCCTGACAAAATGTTAGAATTCTTTTACTTTGACAGAAATTAAGGATGTGCCAAATAGAGGAGCCTGCCTAGATGGGAGTTACAGAACAATAAAGCATTTAAATTTGCTGGCTATGAGGTCTCTTTAAGGCCAAGTCCTTCTGGGACAATATGAACTTAATTCATTTACTTCTAACAATTTTAATTAACAAATATTTGAAGAAGCTCCAGCAGTCTCTTGTATGTGGAGTTTTACCGCCTTTTGGATCCCTTGCCTTGCAAAAATTCCAATTCTGCAACCCTGGCAATCAGCAGGGAAACAAAACCCCACCAGGTCCCAGCACAGACTGTGGAAAATCTCGCAGCAAATATTGTGTAACTCCTCTTGGGTTTGGTTTGTTGGAGCCCGAGTGAGGGTAAGAAACAATGTCAGAAGAAAATGCGGAGAAACAACTTGTGTCCAGGGAATGGCACGTTCCCTTGCAGAGAGTGGGGGAGCTGGGACCTGTCAAACCAGGAGGGAGAATCGTGTGAAGTGTCACTCAGCGTCCCTTGCTGAGCTGGAACTCAGTGGGCTGTGGTGGGTGCTCCTGGCTGGGTCCCTTCCCCAGGACATTCCAGGTCCTGCTCCAGCCATTTCCCACTGCACTTTGCATCCCAGGGATGCTGTTTGCACCAACTTCACACTTCTTTAACACTGTTATTGATGAAAGACAGAAAAATACTTTACAAATTAATCCCTGTAGACATTAAAAGAGCCATTTTTCATCTCTTTGGTTCAGCACAGAATTATAAATGTAGCGACAAAATATACTCCAAAGTATTTACAGCATAAATATACACTTTAGAGCTTGGAGCTGTCCTGTCTCAGTGCCATCACTGACTTTTTGGGTAGCTTTGCAGTTTAATGTAATTTGCCTGTCTCAGTTTCCCTTCTATGAAATGGTGATAAAATACATTTTCCAGCTCATAGATGGACTGTGAAAATTAGTCAGTGTGTGTTTGGGACTTTGGTGATGGAGGCAATTCTATTAAATGTGCCAAACCACATCTACATGCCTAAAAACCCTACACATTTTGATCTTATTGCAGTTTAGAACCCAAACTGTTCCATATTGTCACTTTTCTCATTATACCAGCCTACTTTGAATTTTCTTCAGCAGCGTACTCTGAATAATTAATTATTCAACTAATAATTATCCCTTCCAAATAAAACAACTTGATTACTAAGCCTGATGAGGAAAATCCAGGCAGGAAAGAACCCTTTCAAAAACAACAACATTCTGCAGATATCCTTAATATTTAAAGAGTGAGCTATATTTAGTAAATTCTCCTGAAGCAGGGGGGAGAGGAGCGGATGCTAATTTCCTGTGTCATCAGATTTGCGCCTGTGTGTCAGCAGCATTCCTGAATCAACACCTACTCCACAGTCACATCCACCAGGGAATAGCCAACATTTCCCTGGGTGGTTCCTGTTTAGCAGCGAGGAAGAGGCTCTGCTGCGGGGGGTCATGTCGTGTTCTGCTCATGGATTATTTAATGTCTGGGGGTGTGTGCAGTGTTTGCTCTGCTGGGATGTTCTGCAGGGAGAAGAGCAGGAGACTTGTGGCATCCTTTGCCAGGTGGCACCGACTTAACCCACGGTGGCCATTCCCTATCAAGGATGATTCCCTGGCTGTAAGGGGCACTGGATTGGGCCTGAGATGCTTGTGATGGTCAGGGGATAATTTTGGTGATGGTCTCCTTAAAAACCCTCTTTTCCCCCTGTGATTTTTTTTTAAATATGCGTCTCTGCTGCCACTTGGAAAATGTAGAGCTCTGAACCTTAAAGGGAATCTGGCATTTAAACCCCTTAATGCACAGATGCTGTGTTCTCTTCCAGCAAAATCCCGTTCCCTTCCCTGCTGCCATCCAGCCAGGAAGTCACGTATGTCTGTTTTGCTTTTTCCTCTTCAGTGGCAGTTGTCACTAAAAAAGGAGAGAAATTAAATTAATCCAGAGAGAAAACTGTTGACAGAGGCCATTCCTGAAGGTGGGATGAACCTCCAAGAACTGACACACAGAGCCAGGGCCCAGAGCCGCTCTGTGGATTTTCCTGGTGTTTGGGATGCTGACCTATGGATAATGCTGGAGGCACGAACATGTTGTTTGTAAACAATGAGGAAAAAACATGTGGAGTGATGATTTAGTGTTTTCTGCCTGCCTGACACTTGATGGCTTAATGCAGGAATCCACAATGGGGAAACTGTTCCGAAAGCACCGGCTTCCATATGGCTGGGATTGTGTCAAAACATTTCAGTTCAGTACACCCAAAACTGATTGTGAGCATGAACAGTTTTGATCATCCCGTTTCTCAAAATGTAAAACAGTTTAAGAATTGTCTGTTTTTAACATCATAACAAAAAAGTTTCACTTCTCAGTTTAGAGCAACTTCTGGTTTAGAAGCTGGCATTAATTTATGCTTCTTTGAACAACGTTGGAACATGGTGGGAAGCCAAAAAAAAAAAAAGAGATGTCGAGGTTTAGACATCCAATCTCAATAATTTGGGAGACAAGATTTTCTCTTCCTGCCTGGCTGTCCAGGATGAAGCCCAAGCCCCAGCAATCCCTCGGGGAAGCCACAGGGACACAGGGATGTCTTTGTGTCCTGCTGAGCTCTCGGGGCTATGCTTTGGGTGCTGAAGGGGATGAAGCACAAACTGCTGGCGCTGGTTCCGAGGCCGTGGCTGCTTTGCTCTCTCAGCATTAACATCCTGAGGAAGTGGTGCAGAAGAGCTGCAGCAGTGGTGCAGTCTGAGGAGCTGCTGCAGGGACACTGGAATTTTACAGCATAAAACTCCCCCGGTGCTGGGCTGTGTGTCCTCTGCCACCACCAACCCACCCAGGGTTTAACTACCCAGTCTTTGTCTGCCTCCCTGATTATCTCTTTACTAACAGCACGTCCCACATCTCACTACTGGAATGATATGA
The DNA here is from genome assembly GCA_013396775.1 of Cephalopterus ornatus. NCBI lineage: Eukaryota > Metazoa > Chordata > Aves > Passeriformes > Cotingidae > Cephalopterus > Cephalopterus ornatus. The sequence goes on from VZRE01001677.1 coordinate 44,940, forward strand.
AAAAAGGGTGTAATATTCTCATATTTCAGTATATTTGCTATATTCTGTTGGTAAATATAAGAAAGGTTTTGCAGAGATCATGCTGAGTCTCACAGTGTATTTTGATGAGTGAAGATTCTACTTTTTACTGGGTCACACGGGGCAAGACTTTTTTCCAAAACTGTTTCTTTTTCTGTGCCTGAAAGGGAATTATTATTAATGGTTTATAAGAGAAAGACATCAGTGTATTTAAGAGATCTGGAAGACATTAGGTAACATTAAAGAGCCATGTGAAGGTTCAAGTATGCCTAGAAGAAAAGAGAACAGCAAGTAGCTGGTGTGGATACCTGCACACAGCTTTTTGTAAGCCTTTGAACTGTTTTAGATATAAAAGACACCCCTATTTCAAAGGCCACCGGGCCTTCAGCTGCTCTCATTCTCTCTGAATGTCTGTAGGTAACAGAATTCACACTGGAAAAGGTGAGATTTTTTTCCTAGATTCAGTTACTGGGGCAGAACATCCTTTAAGCTGATCTTGTTTGGCTGAAAAGCAGTGCACAGGTAGTAGATGGAGTGATTGGACAAGGGGGAGCAGTTTGAAACTAAAAGAGGAGAGATTTAGCTTAAATGTTGGGAAGAAATCCTTCCCTGTGAGGGTGGTGAGGCCCTGGCACAGGTTGCCCAGAGAAGCTGTGGCTGCCCCTGGATCCCTGGAAGTGTCCAAGGCCAGGCTGGATGGGATTTGGAGCAGCCTCAGATAGTGGAAGGTGTCCCTGCCCACGGCAGGGAGTGGAACTGGATGAGCTTTAAGATCCCTTCCAACCCAGACCGTTCCAGGATTCCATGATTAGACATTAGGACAGGGCTGTAGCAAAGGGAAGAAGTGGTTCTTTTCACTCTCCAGCTACACTGTTGGAAATAAAAGCAAATACCACAATCCACAGTGTTTACTTCAGGTTTCAATATCAATGCAATAAAATAAATTGCTTATTGACCATCTTAAAAATGACTGATGAGTCAGGGCTGCGAGTTGAGTTATGCATGAAGGATGTGCTTCTAAGTCCCCTTGAAGGTGAATCTTTATGGTACAGTTTGAAGCTGGATATAGCATTTATTCCATATGCATGTCTTGATTTTACCCACTGATGGGCCAAGTCTTTTTGCTGGTGTCACTTTGTTCCTGACCTGCAGAACCGCAGGGGAAGGGACACTCATCCCTGCGTGGGAACGAGGAGAGGGAGCGTGCTCTAACTCTTGCTGTTTTAGTGACAAGAAGCTTTTCTCCTTTAAGCACTGCCATAACTGCAAATGAAGGGATATTGCATATCTGGCAAAACCTCAGCAGGGTGACCTTCGGTGCCTGGTTTATGCGCTGTGAAAAACAAGGAGCTGAGCACAACTCCCCGGAGCTTTGGCGTGGGTCCTGCTCGATCCTGCGCAGTCACAGAGGGTGCAGAGGTGACTGCAGTGGTCAGGGCAGGTTCCTTTCAGCTGGGTGGATTCCCCAGGTGATGGACAAAGTTCTGCTGCCCAGTTGCAGGGTGTGACTGAAGGGCATCCAGCATGGCCGGGCTGCTGCAGCTCCCGGGCTGGTCCCGTGCATCTGCTCCAAACTGCATCAAAATCAGCTGGAATTTCTGAACTAAGAGGGGGAAGAGGGGTTGCTTCTACTCCCACAGCTGCCTTGCTGGGCTCTCAGCTAAAGACTATTTAGAGTCTGTGGATATTGCACATGGGTTTTCTCACAGATGTCGCGTCAAGAGCTCCACAGCTCCAGTGCCGGAGACCTCTCCCAGCAGCTCTGCTGCCACCACTCCTGAGCCCCTCCAGTGGCCTCTCCAGCACTTGTCTCCTGGAGGATGCATCTCCCCTCCCTACCTGTCCTGCAGTGCTTTAGGCATATCCAATGTGTTTCTACACCTTTTTGCAGGCAAAACTGATTTTTACTTCTGTGCAGAGGAAGGAAATTTCATAATATAGTCAACGAAAACATCTAAAGTCCATTATAGATGTTGAGAATGTTTTACCCAGTTGGAAGACAGAATTTGGAAGTAAGTTACTTGCAGATCTTATTATTACAATCCTGTCCTAGACAATAATAATGAAGTATTGATGGAAGCTTTGCCAGAGCAAAGACTGCTGGGTTTCATACAGAGGAAAGATAGTATCTTCATTTAGTTTTATTAGACTCTTGATACTCTGCCCATGTATTTTTTAATTCACCACAGTAAAATTCTAATTAAAGAACAGACTTTGCCTCCCATTAATATGACACTAAAAAAAAAAAAACAAAACCACCATTTTAAAGAATGCAGCATCTTTCTCTACAAAAATTATAATGAGAAGACAAGCTGCCAGCGTTGTATAGAATGTTGTCGCTCCCTCATGAAGCGTTTCATGATTTTAAACTCCTTGTAAGATCTAGAGTGTCAGTAGAGTTAAAGGCTCATTAAACAGAGCAGTAATTTCGACGAAAAGAAATAGGAAATATTCTCAGGTTTTTTTTTAATGTTCTAATTTTCACTTCTTTTGAAGTCTCTGTCAAAATAGCTCATGATGAAAATTCTGAAAACGCCACACTTTGATATCTGTCAGGAGTGGAAGTTGTTTCTCCCTCTTTGCTGCTTCCAAAATATATTGAGTTCATTATGGGATTTGATGAGGCTGACATCCAAATACTCAACTTTTCTTTGACTTGGAGTGATTTTGTTTCATTTATCCAAAATACAAACCTACAGCTAGGTAACTGTTGTAAGCATTCTATGTAATACTGTAGGAATGTTCATTAAACAAGGATTACTTTGGAAAGAAAATGTTTCCTCAGAGGATTTTAAATAAACTGCAGGGTCTCTGAAGTGCTGTGATTGAATTAGGTACCACATGTTGGAGACTCAGTGACTAATGAGATCATCAGCTGAGATTAAATCATGGCCCAAATCAGCCACATGTTTCGTATCTGATTCAGACCGTGAGCTTCAGGGAGAATCAGGATGATCTTTCCTGGAGGATGAAAATCTGTTCTCCTGTCCTTAAGAAAGAAAGAAAGAAAAAAAAAAAGCAAGCACAAAATGAGATTAATTTCCTCCTGTGAGTAATAATCTGTCAATTTGGGGAAAAATCAGCTGATGTTCCCTTCCCATCTTTCCCTTTCTATCTGATGAAGACTGGTCTATAAACTCAGAAAATGAGACTGCTGCAAGTCTTGCCAGTCTCAGATTAACCCCAGGTTTTTTCCCCTTGGATGGATATACAAATGCCTATTTAGATATGCAGAATAGGTTCTCTGGGCAGTCTCAGAGTTGTAAACATTGAGAGTAGCACTTTCTTCATTGTATTTGTGTGTGCTGTGACTGAGAGTCTGGTGTTGGAGATAAAAGGCCCGTGCAGACTCCATTCCACAGGATCCAGGTTGGGAACCTTCAGGCTGCAAAGCTGCAAGCTCAGGAGTCAGCAAATGCCAGGGTGTGTGAACTGCACCCTGTGCTCACATAATTAAAGCAAATATCATAATTCATAGGCTCAAGTACTGAATGTCACTTTCGTGTGACATCTTCTTATTTTGGTGACACCAGCTTTATAAGTCAAATGTCCTATTTACGTGTGGTGCTCCCACTTTGGGGCGGTTTTCCTTAAAAAGCAAATGGAGAATATGAGAAATCCCTTCAAGGATGTCATCAGGAGGGTTCATCAGCATGGACCAGAGCAAACCTCTGGTGTGTGGCTGATGGGCTGGGAGGAGAAGGTTCTCACCCTCCCTGTGGGGCACTTCCTACACGGAGATTAAACAGCCAGTGGCCCACGGTGCTGCAAGGAAAAATTGTAAGAGGAGTCCTGCTAAGGCCCTGAAGCCTTGAATTGCAAATTGCTTTTAACACAGATGAAGTCTTTGAGGAGCATGTGTAATGAGCTGTCCAGAGGTGGCACTGAGTGTCTGCAAATTGCATGTTTTATAGTTTGATCAAGTCCAGGTGGATTTTCCCTGGGGACACAGGAGCACAGCCCTGGGTGTGGGACAGTGCTCTGTCCGTGGCAGGGGTCCCAGCTGGTTGGGGAAATCATGGAATTTGAGTGTTGGTCTCTTAAGTGTTTGTAATAATATTTTTGAAGGGGACTTCTGAAAATCTGGGTTATTTTGAGGTCAGTCATCTTCCCTAAACACGTGTTACACTTCCAGGGTAAACAGCCGAGTAAGAGAAAGATGCTTCTCTGCTTTAGGATCGAGCAGCTCAGTGAGTGATTTTCCAATAACCTGGCTCATGCCTTTGGAAGGGTGTTGGTGTGTGAGGGACTTGGTGCTGCTCAGAGCCAGACTCAAAGTGTTTGGAAATGTCCTTGGAAGGGAATTCCCTCTTCATGGACCTTGTTTCAAACCTATTGCTTGGCTTCTGTTTCCAGTGGTGTTGAACTTTGCCAAAGTAAGTGATGTTTGTGCAGTGACAATACAGGGGCTGTAATTTTCCTGTTGGATAAAGTGCAGAGAGTAAAAATAATTGATTATTTTTACCTTTTTATTCATTACGTCCAGGCATATGTTTTAGCTTTTGCTGTTTCTTTGCCCAATGCCAAAACTGAATTAGACCAAAAAAAACCCACCCAGAATTCAGGCTACATTTCACCTTAATTTGTATTCATAGAATCATTCTACAATAGTACAGTTACATTAAAGGGAGAATCCAGGCCTAATTTCAAAGTAAATTCTAAAATAATCTCTCTTAAGCCATGTCCTCCTAGATTTAATAAGTTAATTTTATTTCCTGTTTGCATTTTTAAGGGCTGGCATCTCATTTAAACATTCCAAACTGAATATGGAAATATTCCAGAATATTGGCTATTGACTGTGAGCTGCGTTCTGTGCTTTAGCAAATCTGCAGAAATTTGCTTTAAAGTGTGGATTAATTGAAACTCCCCATCAGCTCGATATGGTCCTAAGCCTTTACACCAATGAAATCCACCACTGGGTATTTTTTAGCTGTGCCTTCTGCCAGAATGTTTGTGAATGTCCCAGACTCTGCAGACCCAGGGATGGTCACTGGCTGCAGAAGAGACACAGGGAGGTTTATTGCCCGTGAGAATAAAATAAACGCAGACCTTGAGACCACAGGTTCTAGTGCTGCTGTGAGAGAAGATGCTGTTTTCGTATTAACAGTGTGTCTGTGCAGGGATGGAAAAGCTCTGGAATAGCACTTCTGACTCCCTCTTGTGAGGATAAATCACTCAATAAATGTCATCCCTTCCTCGGGACTCCTTTTATTTATCTGCCACTTGTGTGTTTGCTTCATTGTGCCTGACTCGTGCTGCTGCACTAAGCACTGGGTGGCTCTGTGGACCCAGGACACAGCAATTCCCTAATAGTTCCTAGAGGGATAAACAACCCTTGGAGAGTGAAGCAGCACTCCCAGTGTGTCCTCGTTGTGTATTTTATTTCCCAGGACAGAACTGGTAACAGGATGAAATGGAGGAAAAATGTCTTCTCTGAAAGAGGGGTTAAGCACTGGAACAGGCTCCCCAGGGAAGTGGTGGGGTCACCATCCCTGGAAGGGTTCCCAAAACAAGCAGATGTGGCACTTCAGGATGTGGTTTGGTGGGCACAGGGGGGTTGGGTCAAAGGTTGGAGTTGGTGACTTGGAGGTCTTTTCCAACCGTAATCGTTCTGTGATTCCATGATTCTACATACAGAGCCTGCAGTAATTATCCCTCACTTTAAGAAGGAACTGAGGCTTTGGCATGAGAATAGGGATGGCCAGAGGAGGAAACCCTTGGTGCTGCATGAGCTGGAGAACTCTTGGTGCTGCACTGAGCAGTCTCTCCATAGAAGGATGAGTCCCTCCCCTGTCATACCCTGTGCAGACAAGTGTAATTATGCTTAGGCACCCAGCATCATCCTTTACAGAGTTATATTCTTGTTCATCGGTGGCAATTATTCTCCAGTCCTATTTTTGAAGGTGAAGAAGTGACTAAGTTTGCACGTTTGCCAGGGAATGTGGGCACATGACCTGAAATATGGCAGCTCCTTTAATGTAGCACCTCCCAAGAGAACAGTGGCTATTTCAGGCTCATCCCTCACAGTATTGACATCCCCACACACGGCTAACGGGAGCATCTGTACCTCCCTGACATCCCCACTCTCAGGTTGCTTTCCTTATTGATGGTCTAGTTAAAGTCTCTGTATCATTTTGACATTTTAATGGCATATGCATTTACAGTGGAGCGCTCGTGTAAGCTTTAATCAGCTCTCTGTTCACGTGTTGTTGCTGTTATTATTTATCTCTATTATGGTAACACACAACAAGAGCAGGATTAGTCTGCTAGGCTGGGCTTGTGTTTTAAGATGGTCTCTCCAAGCCCACGGGAGAAGGTGCTGACGATCCTGAAGTGCAGTGGGATCCTGTGGCTCTGAGCCTGCTTTGCCCTTCATCTCAGAAACTGGAGTCACTGTCACAACCAGCCAGGATTTGCCACACTGATGGATATAGAAAAAATACATCTTGGTTGCTGAGGTCTTTGGTTTCTTCTGGTTTTTAATTCTCTAGTAGGAGCTGCTGGACCCCAGTCCTGTAGCTGGTTACACACTCGAGTGGTCTCACACTCCAGTAGTCTCACACTTGAGTGAGCCTGTTGAGCCCAGTGGAGTTAATTGTATGCATAAGGACTTGGATTTATCTTATCATCTCTATATCTGCTAGCTGTGCAAAGGTACAGAAGTTCTCACAGTACAGAAGTTATCAGATCTCTGAGTTATCATATAAATATCACACCATGTTCCAGTGAAATGACACAGGTGAAGAATTTACTTCCAACTTCAGTCTGTCACTGCAATATGGGACCTAAAGGAAAGAGGGGAAGAAAACCAATAGGAACTGATGAACTCTGAGATCTTATTTTCATGTGAGGTTAAGGCAGTATAAAATCAGGTGAGGAGGATATTTCATTATCACAAGTTTTACACTAACACGTTGCCAATGATCTCCACTTAATTCCCTTTGCAGTTAATCAGCAGTGGATGAACTGATAGTGCATGAAATGGCCCTGCTCAGTGTGACAAATACAGGGCTTGAACTGGTGGCTGAAAGCAGGAAATATTTACCATCTGAGGCAAAGACTAAATCTGGAGGAGTCCAACCCGTCACTGAGTGTGTGTGATCCCATCACCAGTGAGACAACAGGATGTTCTCCTTGGTTATACACACACACCGTGACTGGTTTCAAGCCATTTAGAGAACTGTAGTCAATCCCTGCAAGTAGTTTTAGGAATGGAATAGAAGCAAAGGCTGTGTCAGGCATTGGCAATGAAATTGTACAAGCCTCATCTTTTGGTAATTCTATTTTTTCTGTCTTCCATGAGCTTTCGGATGTACTTTAATCCTCCTTTTTATGTTCTCTCCTTAATAAATCCCCATGAAATTCACATTCTTAGCAGCTATCTGGTATGCCAAGCTGCTTTATTTCATAGGTACTTAAACCATTTGGGTTCAGTGCTTTGTAACATGCACTCACTGATGCCTTCACTGAGAAGTCTTTGGAAAAATCTAGCAGCTGGTTTTCTGGTCACTGCAGCTTTCTTTTCCAGATATTTTTTTTTTTAATAAATGATTTTCCAGCCAATGAGAGGAATTTCTGCTCTTTCCTTCAGCACTTTGCTCTTCCCTTTGGCTGGACTGTGGAGTGAACTTTGGTACATGGAGAAAGCAAGTGTGTGACCAAATATCGATAGTGAATAAGTGTTCAGATAAGATGGACTTACAGAAAAGGAGCTGGGGGTGGGGGAGGCACTGGACAGGTGAAACAAGATGCTTGAACTCATGAGGGAAAATGGTTTTCCCTTCCTGTAAAGGTTTTCTTTCTCCTTCACTTTCCTTCAAAGTGAAAACCAAAGACCCAGCGGACAAATCTGATGGTTGGAGCACCCACCTGAGACAGGCAAGAGCAAGGGTAGAATCAATGAGTGTTATTTATTCATATTAAGGAAATTAATTGCAGATGGAATTGTACTAGCCTAGAACAAGGCACAATCTGCAGTTGGGGTTCTGATGTGAGGTGTGGTACAGGAGGAATCAAGTTCCCAAAGCAGGCGGGGTGAATTTCGATCCCTGAATTCCACTTGCCCATGCTAAGGGCTCTCGGCTGTGCTTGTGTAGTTCAGATTTGTACCCTTGTGGAGGTGCAGAACTGCATCCCTTGGTGTCCAAGTTCTGCAGAAAACAAATCAGTGTTTCTGGAATGGAAATTGCTGGGAAGCTCCATCAGCTCCTGCAGCTTTGCTCCCTGCCCCAGAAGGCTCGCAGAGTCTGAGCAAGTGTCTGTGTGAAATAAAGATAGATCATCTCTTTCCACAGATTCTCAGTAATAATTTGAGTCTTATAAAGAGTAAGATTTTGTTTGCTGGGCTCCCAGTGGGGTTAGAGAGGAACTATCATCCCTGTTTGCAGCTGGGGGAGAAGTGAGGCAAAGCAACAAACTGTGTGATGTGAGGCACGAGCAGGACTGTGCTCAGGAATTTGCTTTCTGCCGGACATGAAACCAGCTCTCTGCACCTGCATCCTCTAAGACCCTGCAGATCCTTTTGGAGACCCTAGGTTTATGGGTTTATTTTGGCCTTTAACATTTGCTCGAGAAACACAAGTCTGTAAACTGGTAATCAGCAGCACGGGTGGAATAATGTCTCTCTTCTTCCTCTGCTGGGTATCCTCAGAGTGTCTGACCAAGGAGTATCCCTCTTCTCAAAATGAAGGATAAAAACGCTGCCAAAATTAACTGATAGATGTTGTTTTCCAGCGTGGGTTTAGAGCCGTGTACTGTAGAAGAAGAGGGCTATGATATTTCAGGACAAAAGCATCAGGCTGAAGTGAGCTTTACATTTACCTCGCTAATCCTGGAAACAGATCCAGGCCTGGGAAGCAGCGCGTGGCACCTGGGGATTAGTTTCCATGTTTGCAAACAAAAGTGGTTGTGCAGACAGCTCTGTTGCTGGGATTACTCTCCCCCCTCCTGCCTGGCAGTGGGTTTTACACGGGCAGGAGCGTTGTTGGTGTGATTGAAACCAGCTCTCTGAGCACTACCAGCTGTACCTGGAAAGGGATCGGATCCTTGTTTTCCTGCTGATGGTTTGCTGAGGAAACCTGGAGCTCAGGTGTTGGAGCTCAGGTGTTTGAGCTCTGCTCAGTGCACAGCTCAGACAGGTGTTGTGCAGGTGCCAATTGCTGTCCCTGTAACAAATCAGGACAAACTGCTCCTGTAATGCTGACTGCCCTCTCTCATCCTCCAAAAAAGAGGAGAAGGGATCAGGCAGGATTGTCACATGAAGGGTTCTTACTGTGCCTTAATTCCTTCTGTAGGGAACCTCCTCTCACTGTCAACGGCCAGAAGGTTTGGGGTCCTTCTGTGTTCCTGTTACTAGCACAGGACTTAACCTGACTTACACATTCCATACCTTCATCCCTAAGCTTGGGCATCCTCAGGTCATCCTGTGTCCAGTGTTATTTTCTTCCCTCCCATCTATTTAGTCCAGAAAATACAAAACATTAAATAAATTTTAAAAACACCAAAACCAAACAAAAACCAAAATAACGAAAACAACAACAACAACAAAAACCCGGAAACACCACCACCAAAAGAACCCCAAACCCCAAACAAAAACAAAAAAACCCCCAACCCCAAGGAGAAAGCCTTCTTTAGATTATCTTATTTATTATCTTATGGGAACAGTACAAAGAAACAGTGTTTGATGACATTATTAAATCGACAGGATTTTCTGGCAGTGCCACCTGCCATTAACCACGCTGCAGGCAGGGTGTGATCCTCTGCCTCTAATTCCACTGTAAATTCACTCCTTCCAGCTACCTAAGAGCACTAAGAAACAGGATATTAAAAGATTTCGGTGCTGATCCAATAAGGGTGTTAAACAAGTCCTCAAATTTCGGTGTAGCAGCCGTGCTGCGGTCTCCTTGCTCTCTGGGCGGTTTGGAAAGTCTGGGGGTGCTTCGGAAAGTTCCGGCACCCACTCTGCCCTCCGTGGGGTTGGGGTGAGCTGCTCGGGCCGCTCTGTGCTCGCCAGGAGGGTGAAGCAGTGTGTGTTCGCAGGCTGTGACAGCGAGCACTGGGGGCCCCACTGCAGCAACCGCTGCCAGTGCCAGAACGACGCGCTCTGCAACCCCATCACGGGCGCCTGTGTCTGCGCCGACGGCTTCCGCGGCTGGCGCTGCGAGGAGCTCTGCGACCCCGGCACCTACGGCAAGGGCTGCCAGCTCCAGTGCCAGTGCCACCACGGGGCCACCTGCGACCACCAGACCGGAGAGTGCCACTGCGCGCCCGGATACACCGGAGTCTTGTAAGTGCCACCGCGGGGCTGGTGCCGGGCCTGGCTTTGGGCGCGTTCAGGGCCGAGAGCGGTTGGCAAAGTGGGCACTGTGTGTTTTTGCGCTTGCCTTTGGAGAACTCAGGTGGCAGGACAGAGACTAAATAAAGGAAATATCTCCTTTTTGCCGCTGGTTAGAGCTGTCTGCAGCACCTAAAGGGGCTCCAGGAGAGCTGGACAGGGTAGGTAGTGATATAACAAAGGCTTTCAAGTGCCAGAGGGCAGGTGTGAGGTGAGATATTGGGAAGGAATTCTTCCCTGTGAGGGTGGTGGTGCCCTGGAACAGGTTGCTCAGAGAAGTTTTGGTTGCCCCATCCCTGGAAGTGTCCAAGGTCAGGTTGGACGGGGCTTGGAGCAACCTGGGAATAGTGAAAGGTGTCCCTGCCCATGGCAGGCAGTAAAAGCAGATGATCTTTAAGGTCCCTTCCAACCCAAACCATTCCAGGATTATATGATTCTATCATAATGAAATACAATACAGTGCTAAAATAAGCTTTAGAATCCTTTATATTTTCCAGCTTGTGCAACAACTCTACCTGTCCTTAATTTCAGAATGTGAATACAATCCAAATTACAGCTGAGTTTTTATAAGCAATTGGACTCTCTCCTCATTAGCAGTCTAGTGCAGTATCAAATGAGACTTAACCATCCCCAATTTATTTGACTTTCAATCTAACTGAGAAAGCATTGCTGTTAACTATATCAGCTTAACTATCTAGGGGGTAGATTTTAAGCACAGTGAGCAGGGATTTAGCCGTGTGACTCCTATTAACTTCAACGAGAATCGTGGAGCTAAATCCCCATCCACCATGCGGAAAGTTTACCAGTAGGATTCACAAAATCTGCATATTAATTTCAGGACAGCAAGCAATAGTTCCTTGTTTAAAATTGCCCACAGTGTAACATCAGTTCTCATTAGAGATCTTTCAGTAGTTTCAGAAGTAATTATGTTTTTCGGAATTATTTAAGGGGAAAAGAGAATTCAGTCACTGAATTTGGCTGGAGATCTATTACAGGTGACTTAATACTTTTGCAGTCTGTTATTATTTGTTGACCTGCAAAAAGGGGAAGATAAAAACTAAAGGCAGTGTTAACCCTCATAAATAAGTGATAACACCTTTTGAATATTTTATTTAGTACCTTATTTCCTCATAGACTTGTGACCTCAGCTGTGGAAGGAGTCACTGCTAAAGACTCTGCACACTGTTAGGAGTGCTCCTCTTGACACCAGTGTGTCAGTTCTCAGCAGGGCCAACCCCTGATATGTGGTAGGAACATCCTCATCAGAGGACAGTCAATTAGGAGAACACTCTGTAGTTTCAGAACCTTGATGCTGAAAGCACCAACGCAGGAGACACTGTTTTTGCAGGGATTAGCCTTACATCGCCTCCCCACGAGTGCTGAGAGAGTCTCAATGAGCTTAAATAGCCTTTAAATGATGTTGAGTCCTTGCCAGTCCATTATACACTGCAAATGTTAACATTCAGCAGTGACTGGAGAAATTTCAAGCATTTTAATCCCCTCCTTTTATTCTATTTGCAGTTTCTTTTATTGCCACGTCACATAATTCACATTGAAGGCTTCATCTTGCAACTCGTATTTTCCTGGGCTGTTTTAATGGTTATGAGTTGTCCTGGTGAGATGGGTGGAATTTGGGATGTGCAGAGAGGTTACACACATGCATCAGTCTCCCAGGGCTGGATCCACGGCACGTAAACAACCCCTGCAGAAATTAAAGGAATCTTGGCTGACTGGCAGTGCCAGCTGAGGCTTGCAGAGGTTTCACCGTTCGCATGAGGGCTCCCTGATGACCTGTGCGTGGTGGGTTTTCCTCATCCACTGCTTCCTGTGATGATCTCTTTGTGTTTTGTCGTTCTCTCCCCCCAAGCTGTGAGGAGCTGTGTCCCCCCGGCAGCCACGGAGCCCAGTGCGAGCTGCGCTGCCCCTGCCAGAACGGCGGCGTCTGTCACCACATCACCGGGGAGTGCTCCTGTCCTGCGGGATGGACGGTGGGTACTGCTCACACTCAGCCCCCTTCAGGGCTTGCAAGAGGATGAACTAATCATTTAATGGCTCGCTGTCTCAGCTGATGCTTCCCTGAGTGCTTGTCATGTGTATCTGCTGTTACTTGTCATGAGGCTCCAACAGTGTGCACAGGCCACCAGTTTGGGACCTGGCACATCCCTGGAAGTGTTCAGAAAACATGTAGACGTGGCACTTGGGGACATGGTTTAGAGGTGGCCTTGGCAGTGCTGGTTGGACTCAATGATCTTAGAGGGTTTTTCCAACCTGGGATTCTCTGACTGGTATCTGCCATCAGAAAGTTTAAAAATCAACGGTAAACCAAGAGACAAAGGGGTTGTGTCTGAGTTACAGTTCCTTGGAATATTCCCTGCAGCCTTGGACACTGCCCTCACACAGGACAGAACGCTCAGAGCTCAGCTTGACATCGTCAAAGGCACAGATTGTCCTGTTCCCCTTCAGGAGAGAGGGAAAGGGAGAATCAGAGGGAATTCAGTGGCTCAGGCTGTCAGCAAAGCAGGACTGAACCCAGGACAGAGGTCAGTTCAGTGTCCTGCCCTTCCTCAGGCATCATTCCCATTGATTGCCATAGATTTGCTTACCCCAGAGGGTTGCTTTTGAGAGAGACAATCTCTAACCTTTAATCCTCTGTGTCAAGAAAGCAAGGCCAAACATTTTTAAAGTCCTCAACGTTACCAATAATGCAATAATTAACTCTCTTGGGGTTTGCCAAGTCTCACAGGCCTTCGGACCATTTAGCTGTACTAAATTTCCTGGCATTTTTCCTGTATCTGACAATTAGTCTCTTGGCAAACTGGCTGCATTTTAATGCATGCAAGTGCTCTGAATTTTTATTTTTACATGGAGGGCCCTGCAGATCATCAGACAAATGTGTGTGGCTTCTACTGGGGACCTTCCACCTGCTGGAACGTGTGAGAGCTGAGAGAGCTGGTTAAGTTCCTTGACAAACATCAAATGCTGCCTCCATTTGGTCACAGCTGCTCTGAGTTCAGAAGTGCCAACCACGAGGAGCTGGTGACTTGGGAGAGCACGGGAGAAGCACATTGTTGCCCATAATTTTGGGTGGGAGCTGTGTATGGAAAATCTCTTTCTAACTGGGCAGTCAGAGCCTCTCTACCTTGGCTTTTCAGAAACTTAGGTATGAACATGGCACCTTACCCTCACCTGGCCTTCAGTGGAGGCAAAGGAAAGGTTCTTTCCTTGAGTGGGGGAGCTAAAGGAAGGAATTCACATATTTTTGAGGGCCTGTCAGTCCATTCTTGTGCTTCCCCCAGGAAGTGATCAGTAAAGCAATTGACATAAAAATAAAACTTTTTCCATCTCTTCTGCATGCCAAGATTCCTCAGGATCTGAGTTGGTTTCCTGTACCATTCCTTAACTGTGTTTTATCAGGAGTTTTTTTTTTCCAAGTTAAACCACCAGTAAACAGATAAAAATATCAGAGTAGAACAGAAATTTTTACATGTCTTTTAGGATGCAGCAGAGACCATAAAAAAGAGCCACAGCACTGGGGCTGCACAGCAGCTCTGGTTGTATCCTGGCCCACTCCTGCCCAGTTCTTACAGCCTGGAGTTTCTTCTTTGCATTTTTAGGAGCCCAGAGAGACTTTTCTGAAAACTGTGTTGTTGGCTGCTCTGTCCCCAGAGGAACCCTGGAGTTAACAACTGATGTCTGAAACAAGCATAACTGAAAATTGAAGAGAGAGATCAAGTATTCTGCAGAAAGAAACTGAAATTATAAGTAAAAGCACTCAGCTTGTAAATGTTGAGATTTTAAGTATAAAGGGTCTCTCCAGGGTTTTAATGAAAAGCTGGTAATTCAGTACACAGAGAGGGATAAAATATATTTTTTCTCATGATATATTTTTAACTCTTGGTGGTTGGAATGGTTTGGGAAGTGAGACATGAGGGGGCTGTGAACGAGCAGGCGAGCTGGGATTGCTAGACAGCATTCATTTTACTTCACACCATGGATTTCTTTGACACCAGGAATTTTACTTGCTGATTTTGAGGCTTGAGACTGCATGTGTGTATTGAATATACCATCATTTTGAAAGGAGAGAATTCTCCCTGGATTTATACAAGTGCAGATCCACTTGGACTTCATTGCTGCTGGATGAGCTGCAACTTTTATCCTTTCCTGGGCAGGCTTATTAACAGGAGCTCAGCTCCCTTGGGGACTGGGTGGGATGTGCAGGGGGAGGCAGGGAGTTGAATAGGAGGAAGTTCTGGGGTTCTGAGCTTCTTCCTTGGATGTACCATCTCCAAAGCCTGGTTCTTCCATGACTTGTGATTTCTTTCCTCCCACCCAGTGCCGAATCTCCCAGAAGAACAAGTTGTATGGATGATGTCCTGTGGGATTTTGCTGTCCCAAGGGTTTTTCAGCAAGAGGATGGTGGCTGACAGCATATATTGTTGAGCCAGTCAACAAAATGTGGCTGCCAGCATCTCACAACTTTGGGCTTTTTCCACTTGTGTGCCTTTGTGGCTGTGGGAGTTAGTGGGAGGCTGCTTTAGGGTCTCATTAACAATTTACAGGTTTAATTCTATACATCTTTCTCGTTTGCAGTATTAAATTCTCCAAGCACTCCTAGGAAGTAGAGAGAGGAGTTAATTTAGCATTTACAATGCTTCTCAAAAGCACTTTTGAAGGACTACATCTCTGTGCTCAGGAGAGCTGCAATCTTTCCTGGCATGACAGAACATTTGTCACTGGCAACACACCCTGCCTGGTCCCAGACCATTGTGGTGCCATGTTAATAAAACACATTCTGCTGATCACTTCTTTCTCATGGATTCTGGCCTTTATGAAACAGCTGTAATTTGTATTTTTATCTGTTTCTCTTTCTGTGGTGGTTTTCAAATGTGGGGATATATGAGAAAATGGAGCAGAAAGAAAATCTTTTCCGTCCCACAAAATACAGCAAACGATGTCAAAAGCAGAATCTGATGAAATCAGTGCCTTAAAAAAGGTGCTGATGGGGTGAACTTTGCTGATTAGATGTATAAGCAGCAGGAAATGTTGGGCTGACATTTGATCCTCCAAAGAGGGATGTTTTGAATTCCCTGAGCACATATTAATGCAAAAACTACGCCTGAAGATCCTCTTGGCTCCGAGGGGATGCATCCCAGAGTATTGCTTTCTCATCATTTGCTGATAGAAATCCTGTTCCTTTTGAGACATGAAGGGAGAAAGTATTTATTATCGAGATAAATGGACACTTAGGGTTTCTGATATATAGTGTTGTGTATTACTCAAGTCCAGAGACACCGGTTTTTAACGCTGTAATCTGAAAGTTCTTGAACTGAGGCCAGCCTAGCTGTTTTACAGCCAAGCAGCCACCTCTCACTGCTTGGGAAAGGCTCAAAGTGTCTGTTTTATGGTGACATTGAAGAGCAGCCTCTCCACTTCGGGGCTGTTGATACAGCTAAACTTCCCCAGCCCCAAGGAGTGAAAGCAGCCATTATAGTCCTGGTTTATATTTTGTATAAATTGTGTCTAATATGTGCTTTGTTCAAAACCCAGAGCCCTCCGGGTTTGCTTAGGGAAACAAGGCTTCTGAGAGATTAAACCAAATAATCCCAGGGCCAGACAAACACTGCTTCTGTCTCACGCTGGGCACTGTGGTGGCACTGGCAGCAGCACCACTCGCTGCAGATGCCAAACATTTTCCATTACAGGACCACAACTTCAGCTCCCAGCACTGCCAGCCTTGTTTTGGCTGGAGTTCCTCAGCTGGATCCCGGCCCCGGGCTTTATGTTTGCTCCCAGAAAAAAAAACGTTCATGCAACTTCTAAGAAAGTCTGGGGAAATCCTTGTAAGGCTTTGATACTTGGCAGGGGACATTATGGGATACCTGGGGGGGGAAAACCACCTGAGTTTGGCAGGTGAATTCTCCAAAGACATGACCCCAACCAACAGTGAGCGTTCCCTGCCTTGGGGCTTAGCAGCTGGAGCAAGGCTTGCCCGGGAATTGCTTTTCCTTGTGAGCAGTGCCAGGGGGCCCAACAGCGACAGTCTGTCTGTGCTTCGCTCTCAGGGGTGGTTAAACAGGGAGGGAAAGGAGGAAACAACTCCCAGGTGGGGATTTGGGTCCAGATGAGGGAGAGCACTAAAAGGGAAACTGCAGCAAGGATTTGGGGAGGGCTGGGAACATGAAATGGGGAAAGGAGGTCACCACCAAGATGTGGAGCTGAGGCAGGTCAGGGACTCAGATATGACTCCAGGGTTGGGGATAAGGAGCTGAGAGGGTGGTGGATGAGGCATCCTCCCAGTGTTCAGGAATTCCACTGCAAAATCCCTTCTTCTGGTCAAAGGCTGCCGCGCTGCTGATGTGATGCTTCTGTGTCTTCACTGGGGGCTTTCTGCAACGATCCCACCCTCTTGTTCCCATCCTGCCCCCTCCATGGCTTACACAGAGCACGGCAGATGCCATTCTGTGCTGAGTGTGGGGCCTGGATGGCAGCAGAGGGAATGGAGGAGGTGGGCTCTGAAGAGTAGTACAGGTCTCCTCCAGCAGGTGTATTTGGTCTTCTTTGTGGCTGGCTGAAGAGGGCCTTTCTGAACAAGGGAGGTGATCACAGACTATGAAAACTCGCACAACTTCATCCTCCCAGTGCAACCTTTCCAATAATCCCTTTCTTCCCAACTGTTCTCTACTCAGGGTGTGCCCAACAACATTTCAGCCTCTCCATTTCACAAAACCCCACCAGCACATATACAGGTTTGTAGCCTCCTCTGGTTGCTTTTAACCTCTCCCAAACCTTACTGGACTTTTACAAGGCACAGTGAATCTCCTGCCACCGCAGGTGCAGTTTACAAGGAGATGCAGAGAAGAGAATTATCAGGGAGTGGGCAGTGGTGAGAAAAATCCCTCCTGGAGTTAGAGCAGACAGGCATTTACTCTGGTAGCAGAGTTTTCAGACCGTCTTTAGCACGTCTTATACAGATAAAATATTGCTGCTACACTCACTTCTAGGTTTAGCAAGAAGGACAATAAAAATCTCAGCTGCATTTAGAAATTTATTGCATTATGAATGTTGACTGAAATATTGCTCTTTCTGCAACGTTACCAGGGGCTGGTGTGTGCACAGCCATGTCCTCCTGGAACCTTCGGAATCAACTGCAGCCAGGACTGTCCCTGCCACAACGGAGGGCACTGTGACCCCGTGACAGGAAAATGCATCTGCACAGCTGGCTATATAGGAGACAGGTAAAAACCAACTCCCCAAAAGCCTTTCATTTTAACCAGGGATTGTCAATATTTATATCCCTTCTAGGACAATCTTCCTCTCTGAAAAATGGTGTTATGTTTCTATTGCTCCAATTAGGTTCATCCTTCTGAAGCACTTCAAGCAATATAAATGTGGCAATGTTATTACTTTTTATTGGCAATGCTCTCCATTTACAGGGGTTTTTAATATAACTTTTAAAATTTAATGGATTAAATTTAATTTAGATATTTACAGTGATAAATTTAATAGAGAGCATTCCATGTTTACAAGATATGTAAATGAACTATCTTTGTACAAATTAATATCCTCAAGAGTAAGCAACACAGCAAGTTTAATGTCTCCTTCAGCCCTCTGTGCTGCTGTAGCACTGATCCATCTCAGCCACCAGCAAAAGGTGATAAATCCTCAAAATTTATAAACGAGAGCCTTCACCCATGAATCGATCAGAGGAGATGATAATATTGTTTTACCAAGGTGTCATGGATTCAGCAAAATGACTACACAGCAAAGTCAGTGAGGGATTGCAGCACGTGCTGGCTTAGCCCTCCAGCTCATCCTGGCTGACAGAGGTTGGGAAGTGCAGGTAAAGCAGCTCCTGGGGCACTTCTCACCGAGGACTGGGCTGAGGCCTATGGTGGGCACAGCCCACCAGTGTGTGCTGTGCTAAAGCCCTTCCTCCTGTATATTCCCTGGTTTTATTAGCTGGAGGAAGCTCATCTCAATATACTGACATATGCTGCAATTATATTTTTGTGCAGCAAAGCTCCTAAGTTTCTCCGTTGTTGCCTCGCTGTGTAACCAGCAGGTCGCTGTAGCGCACAAACATCCAACCCTCACCCCTGGGGGGTCAGGAGGCTGCTCCTCCCGTCACACATGGAACTTCCTTGGTCCCATTTTATGGACAGTGATAATTGAGGGGGCTCTGGAGTTTATATGAGGATTTTCATGGGGTTGGGTGTGGTGGAAATACTAATTACTTTGAAATAATTGAGTGTAGAAGACATCGGTGTGACTGTTCCCTGTCCTCTGTCTGGAGACAGTGCTTCCAGCCATGGGCTACCTCTAATTACTGTTTCTCTCCTCATGGAGACTTTTTCACTGAAGGAAGCAACTGCCCATCCTGGACTCTTATACTGGTGACCACACTTCAATCCCAAGCTGTTCCCAGTGCTGGCCATGCTTGGGAAGGCGGCAGAGCCTCTGTTTCCAGGTCTCCTCGTTTGGTTGTTGCACATCCTGATGGATTCCTGGCAGTAGGTGAATCAACAGTGCTGCAGCTGCTGGGATCTCCCAGCCAGCAGCCTGCATGCCCTTTGGGGATGAGGGAAGGAGATGGGAAGGTGGTTTTATTACTGATTGTCCTCAGAGAGGGGCTGGAGAAGGTGGCTCGAGGAGAGACTGGGCAGAGGAGACACCTCAGGGCAGAGCTGGCAGGAGTTCACAAGGATTGTCCTTGAGCAAAGGGACTGTGGGACTCATCAGATCTGGGCCTGGAGAAAAGTGGGAGATGTTTGGACTCCAAAGAAAGGTGCTTCTTGGGAAGACAGAAGCAGGGAGGGAAAAAAATAAGGCAGAACCAGTTGGGAGAGGTGGAAAAGAAGCAAGAGAAGGTCCCATTGTGGACCTGTATCCAAGCAAAGCCCTAACGAATGGCTCACCTTCCCCATCCTGGAGCAGGGAAGTAAAAGATGCTGAAGGGAGAGGCGGGAGAGCAGAAATGCAGGTGTGTGGAAGGATGAATGAGAACAGGATTAAAACAGGCAGGTAGGAAAGCTCTGCCATCAGCAGGGTAAAACCATCAGCCCAGAAATTCCCACCTTTCAAACAGATTCTTGGAGGGTTGAAACAGGTTTATCTGTCAGCCTTTAATCCCCCTTCTCTAAAGGGAGGGAGACTTTAGGCCCATTATATCCGAGTGGAGTTGTGCCCCTCGCTTGGGCTGGGGCAGCACTGGTCGGTTGTACTGGTTGTACTGGTTTGTCCTGAGCAGACTCACCTGCTCTCCCCTGGCTGGGGGCTCTGCTGAGCTCATTTGATGAGGGCAGGAGTGGGGACAAGGTCTTTAAAGAGTAAATTTCTTTCCTTGGCTCTGTGTTCACTGCACATGGGCAATGGGACAGATCAGTCAGCTCCAGTTTAGTTTAAACTCTGTTTTACTCTCTGGATCTCACGAGAGTTACAGCACGATTGCAAGGAGAGCAGGAGAACCTGCTGCACCACAGAACAGTGTTTTCTTTCATGTCTTACAGGGCACTGAAGAAATCTTCTTAATAATTGACATTGTGAATAACAGCAATAAAAATATAAATACACTTTGCCTACTATCATCTTTAAATTATCAATAAGTACTGTATAATACTGCAGTTCATCGCGGTGTGCAGAAGATAATAACAGAGAGTTAGATAAATATCTGTGGAGATGAAATGGTCAGAGAGGGCTGCGTGAGTGTAATTGCCACACTTTTGTTCCCTACCTGTTTTCCAGGAGTGGCAATGCACTAAATCTCCAGGAAATTGGCAGGCACTGTTAATAACTGCAGGATGCTTTGTGCTCACAGAAATGACTGGATCTGTCAAGGAAATGTGTGTTTTACAAACTGGAAAGGAATAATAGCGAGACACAGTTAGAAGCTGAGGATGGGGTGCCTCACAATTCAGTGCCTGACGGGAAAAGTGAACGTGCTGGTTTAGCTTTGTTTTCCATTTTGCCACTAAATCTAAAGATTGAATCTTAACAGAATAAATATCACATTTTTTAGAACTATAAGAGCAGATTCATTCTCCTATTGTTGTGTTTGTAGCTGGATCTCTTATCTCCTGGTCAGTTTATTTTGGATGGCTTTTCATATTTGTCTGTGCTACATAAACATGATCACTGTTTCAAAACAAAGAAAGAGAAAAGCCTAACAAACTTTACAGCATTATTCCTTAACAAAAAAGAAATTATGGAAAAAAATGTAGGTATATGTACTAAGTTCATCTGTTAAGCAGGCTGTCTTCTGTTTAATATTTTGTGAAATTGCTTCCATTAATTCTACAGGTGACAGCCATATTATCCTATCCCAACCCAAATAATTATAGTACATATTAAAGTTCAGTGGATATTATAATACGAATCTCCCCAGATAGGCAGAAAGCAATGTAAATTAAACAAGAAACATAACTAGGGCTTAGCAGCTCATTTTGTAATTTAATTGAACAATGTATCTGGGTGTTAATGGTGCTATGGACACATTAGATTGATATGTTGCAAAGGAAAGATGTTTAAGTAGAAAGCTAATTCCTGCTGTGATTATTCTCGTGTTCCAGAGGAGTCATTATTAGTATTCTTTGTATAAAATTCATTAGCGGGAGCTGCTTGATCTCCAAATAAATAAGTTGGTTAAATTGTTAGTAGAAAAAGGCTAATTATGTAAATGGATTAGGTCGTCAATATTTCATTTCCAGATGCTTTTCTCCCTGCTAGGTAATGCTTCATCTTCTATAAATATGGAGTGATCCAGAGCACTATTGACTCAGTGTTGGAGCTCTCCTGACGAGCAGGGGCTGTGCAGCAGTGCGGAATGAGGAGCTCAGTCCCCTTTGAGTGTTCCAGCCCCACCGCTCCCCTTTCCTTGCTGGTTCTGCTGCTGGGGATTCTCCAGCCTCTTTCCCTGTTTGTCACAGACTCCTCTCTCCCTGGATCTCCTCTGAACTCCTCACCTGGGATTTGTAACCAGCAGCTGTGGTGGTGGCTGCTGGAATTAAGTCTCAGGCTGGGCCCTTCGCTGTGTTCATTTGGTTTTAGGAAAACGTGATAATCTGAAGCTGCTGAAGTAATACCCTTCTTATGTACTGCCTGCGTTCATTGCAGTTTTGCCTGCCTTGCATCACACATTAATCTTTTATTACTGATCATTATATTAACTCTCACCTGCCAGCTGTGAAATGACCTGCAGAAAGACATTTAACAATTGCCTCCATCCACTGAGTTTACAGTATACACTTTAATCAATGCTCAGGCTTAAATTAATGCTGATAGGCAATTTCCAATGTCTGGCATCCATGTGATAAGGGAATTGGGCTTTTCTGGCCTTCTTTTGCTGTTTTTATGAACTGAAGAGGCCTGTCTGTATTTCACGGTGGATCATGTAAACTGTGGTACTGACTCATGGCAGAATTTCGAAACCGCTGAATTATGTCAAGCACAGAATCAGCTGCTTTCTTTAGGACCTTAGCTGAGCTTTTCAAAGTAGGAAATAGTATGAACTCTTAAATTGGCTGTGTAGGACAAGGAGACAGACTTTCTGGCAGATATGAGAATGTATCCAGTAGGGAAATATTTAAAACAGTGCATGGAAGGTGCAATTGAAAGCAATCTGTGTAGAGTGTCTGAAGGTTCCATTTTTGGGTGTATCAAATATTAAAAACAGCAATTTTGAAGAAAATTCTTCACTAAGGAGCATGAAAGTGATTTTTATTGGGATTTTATAGTACTGAGCAGCTCTGGAGTAGGAGAAGAAAAGTAAATTTAAGCTTTAGCTACTCAGAACACACACAAAAGACAAAGGAGTTTATGTTCTCCTTGTTGGTATAAAGCTGATGCTATGACAGCAAAGAGGGCAACTAAAACTGGACATTGCTGGAGAAACTTTGCTCAGCATTGCTTAGACCACATTCCCTTTGAACCCTCATCATCACTAGGAGGACCGTGTGCTTTCAAGGAAGGTGCACAGTCCTTCTGTGATAAAGAGAAAGCAAACAGGTGAGAGGAGTGGTTTTATTTCTTTGGATAATTTATTCCACATCAGATTCTTATGGTTGGTGAATGGAACTGTCGAGGTCCAGGAGAGAAGAATGGACTTTGTAAACCAAGGTAATACTGACTAATGCAAATGTTGCAGATATAATTGGGTAGAGATCAATGCAGTTTCAGTTAACAGCCGTTTCCGTGCCCGGGATATCGCGTCACCCCAACGCTGTCCTCAGCCTGCAGTGTATGACTCAAATAAATGAGCAGTGATTTTGTATTTAATGGATTAACAAAGACACTCCCGTGGGGAAGGCTGTAGCTCTCACTGGCTGCCGTGTCACCTGTTGCCTTGCAGGTGCCAGGAGGAGTGTCCCATCGGGACATACGGCTTCCAGTGCTCACAAACCTGTGACTGCCAGAACGGGGCCAAGTGCTACCACGTCAATGGAGCCTGTATCTGTGACCCTGGCTTTAAAGGGATTTACTGCCAAGAAAGAATGTGTCCAGAAGGGTTTTATGGCCTCAAATGCAACAAGAGATGCCCTTGCAATATTACCAACACTCTCAGGTATGTACATCGTGTAATATTGCAGTGTGGGGACTGGTCAAATAAAAGCACTGGGAAGGATTCAGTTAACTGTACACACTGACTTTTTCTCTGTAGTTTTAAGTACAAGCACAGACAGTTCCTCTGGATTGCAGAGCTTGGATTTAAATGACCTCAGGTTTGGAACCATAAGCCTCAGTCCAGCCATCTACTGAGCATGGATCTGGTAACAGCTCTGGTAACATCTGAGACAACCTGACACACAGCTTTATCCTGTAACTAAAGTCTTAGAGGCATAAGGACCATCAGGTGATGCCCATATGTATGTGTAATAACCCACTGAAGTTTTAAAAATAGAGATATGTTTACTCAAATCCATCATTTTGGCTTTTTTTATGCCGCGGGTTTTCTTGTTAGATCTACAGACAGCAAGGGGACTTCGAAAATGAAACCTAATTTGCTTCAGTTTATGTCTCGTGGCAAATTACCCTGTTGCAAACACTTGAGGCAGATGTATAAATAGACTGGAATCAATATCCCTGAGTCAGTCTGTGGAACTGTAACACGGTCGACATTGTCAAAACAGACTCCTCATGTGAGCCTATTTCTGCTCCTCATTCACTGTGTGTGTGTGGGAAATATTCAGGAAAATAAATACCAGGGAATTGTACCTACAGTGGAATCAGCCTCGCTTAAAAGGTCGGGTTTTGATGTCTTATTCCCTTTTTTTGCCTTTTTTTTTTTTAGACTCTTATTCTTGAGGTTCTCATTACTGAGAGCCAGAGCCACCTGAGCACCTTGAACTGACTTTCCCGTTGCAGGCTTGAATAAGTTTTCCAAAGGAAAAAAAAATGAAGAATTTAAGACTCTTCCCTATTATCCTCTTTGTTACCTTTTGTAACTCCTTGCCTTGTTTACTGACTGCTGGAATTGCTGTTTGGAGATTCCTCACTCCCTCACCTGCAGTAAAGGAGCCTGGACAGCCAAACCCTGAGCTGTCTGATGGACTGGAGTGCCACATTCCTCACCTGCTCCGTGCTGAGCCCCTCGGCTCCCACTCGATTCCCCCCCTTTTCTGCCCATTCGTGTTCAGCAGGCAGAGCCAATTTAGGGTTGTGTGTGCTTCAGAGGGAGGTGGGATAATTGATGCCCAAGCAAACATGCCCTTGATAGAGACATTCCTCAATTTCCAACCAGACAGGTGGGGACCTGACTGTCCTGCAGATGATGACAAACCTGCCTTGGATCTTGCTGCCTGCTCAAGTATAAACACCCCCAATTATGGATGCAAGCAACAGCACCTGATTTGTGTGCACACTCACACGCACACAAACACTTCAGGCAAATCTGTCTGTGTGCTCGAGATAGACCCTGTTTTCTCAGTCTTGGGAGTAAACTGGTGATTTTCCTTGTGAATTCAACTGTGAGTGGTGAGGCTTTGTTTAACTGAAAGTCAGAGCTCACAATGGATTATTTAAAAACTTGTAATTGTGGTGATACACATCCTGTAGAGCAAGAGAGCTGCAGCACCCCTGGGTTTGACAGCCAGGATCCAAAGGGTTTGAGGCTCAAAGGGAGCTCTGTACAACAGGCTTCCATCGCCTCTGATTATGTTGTGTATCATGAAATCATTGCAAAAAATAACATCCCTGAGGCATGAGCTGCACATTTTACACAGAAGGTTAGTGCTGTGTTGTGCTGAGGATGTGGATGTCTCAGGAGTTACTGCAGAGTGAGCTGAGGTGTAAATTCCTGCATGTCACACGCTGCAGCACCTGTCACTGTGCATGACTCCAGCCTGTGGTAAACACAAGCTGAATTGCTCCTCAGTGTAAACTGTTCTTCAGGAGTGCTGGAGGGTGAGAATATGCTCATGGACAGTAGCTGACACCGTATCTTCACCCCTCCTGAGCCTGCAGGAACCTGCTTGGTGAGCCCATATTCCCATAAAGGTGTAAATAGAGTGGAAGGACTGCAGGCCATGGGCAAGGCTGAGCTTGGCTGCTGTTTCTCAGCTTAGTGCTCAATTCATTAAGAGTCTTTTAGGTGGGTTTGAGGGTTCAGGAATTCATCTCGTGTTACTCAGAGTGGTGCTCTAAGGGTTTGCCAGAGGGTCTTTCCTGAAAGAACAGACTGGTACCTTCCAGCTGTGAGGAAAGAGGAGGCCTCAGATTTGAGAGAGCTCAGAAAGGTGAAGGATTAAATCCTCTTCCAGCTCTTTTCTGGGCATGTGGTCATTCCTACACACCCTGTTGCTGGTTGCTGCCTAATGGGTACATTTTATTCCTTCCCTCCCATCACTGGTCCATCAGCCTCCCTCGCAGCATCCTCTGCTGAGATGGTATCTCTGGTTCCTTAATAAATGAGTCTGGTCTCTCTATTGATAAAATCTCCCTTTTTTCCCTGCATCTTATCACTGCTGTTATGGAACAAAGAGGTATCAGCAAGCTGTAGATCTGCAAATGTTCTTTCATTCATCCGTGGGATTTCAGCTTTCCACTTTTCAATGAGCTCCACGGAGTGCTGTCAATTGCTGAGCCGAGGAGCGCCACAGCTGATGGAAAATGACCTTTTCCAAAGGCACTCTATATTCGGAGCAAATCTTTTTGCTCATTGTTTAACCAGTCCCATACAGGGCATTCCTCTTCCCATCCTCCTCCTCCCGTTCCTCCCTGAGCGTTTATCCTTACTGGAACTGGGGTCTTCCGAAGTGGTTCACTTACTGACAGCCGTCTATTTGTCCCAGAAGTGGTTTGAGCTGTTGGCTGCTTGTTGTCATCCCCAGGTGTGTAGGATAATTAAACACTTGTAGAAGGTGAGGGAGGCTCCTGTCCCTGGTTTTGACTCATTTCATCTGGTTATTGGAGAGCTGACTGGAACAGAAAGTTCTGGGGGCTTTGAGGAGCAGGTTGAGGAGGAACATTAAGAAGCACACAATCAGCTTTTCCACTTTCATAGATCCATTTTAATGTCTGAAGAGATCAGTGTGATCATCCAGTCTAACCTCCAGCATGGTAAAGGTTGAAGAACATCATCCAATAATTTCTGCATCAGAGCACAGTGAAAGGCACTTTGTGCAGGACGTTTGAACAACCCCACGACTGAGATTTAGAAAAGGTGACTTAGAATGTGTTGGTGACTTGGACTGTCCTTCCACAGGAAAGAATACACCTGTAAAAAATCCTCCTCTGCAAAAAGCCCACGTTGAAACAGCCTGCGGTATTGGAAAGGAATAATCCTGCGTTGGTCTTTGAAGCAGGGAGCAAAATGAACAACTGGAATAGTCTTGGCCGCTCAGCCTTCTTGAACACTGGTGTGGAGCCAGGTTGTGGAGCCATGTGCCTTTGGGAATGTCTTTCTAAGGTCACAGACATGAGAAGGGAAGGAAGGCACTGTGACAAAAGTAGATCTTCAGAGGCTCTGATTCCTGCCTCAGCACTGACACGTTTGGAAGGACCAAACCCCACGGAGTTTACAGGAAGTTTTGCCTTGATCTAAGTCAATAATGTGCTGAATGAGGCTGGCTTTGAAGATGTGCTGGACTGAAGGAGTGGCCCTGCAGCCTCATTGTGGCCACTTCTTTCAAGCAAGAGGCATTTTAGTAAGGAAAACTGAATGTAGTATTTACACCAAGAGACAGAAAATGCTGTTTGGAAAAGCATCTCAGTCTCAGCCCTCCTCAAGTTAACGCTGCATCAGGCACCTCAGTTGTCAAACAAGTGCTTTTGATTCAGGAGAGAAACAAAACCCTGATCTGCTCAGGCTGGTAACAAAATTGCCCTTGCTGCAAGGCGAAGATCACTTGGATGGAGGGACCCAAACATCTGCAGGGGATTTTCCTGGCTCACAGTCCCATGGCAGAGTGGGCAAGGCTTTAGTGGGGCTGAATATGGTCTCAGCCTTCTACTAACCCTTGCTTCAGAGTCAAAGCCCCCTCATCTCCTGCAGATTCTTCTGCAAAGCCTGTTTGCTTTTTCATTCTTATTCTAGTACATGACAGGAGGATTTTTAGTCCCGAGTGTAGAGCTTGCATCCCATGCAAAAGAGCTGTCTGTGTTGATGAAGGAGCCAACCTTGGAGTAAAAACTCTTCCCGAGTGTAGTATTTTCAATTGAATTGTCATAGACTGATTCCAGCTGCCCTGATCATATATTACCTTTGAAAGATTTAATTTAGCCAGCAGATGCAGTTCTCATGGAAGCATATGATACATGCAGTAGTAGTGGGAACAGAGAAACACAAAATCCACTCTAAAAAACTTCTTTAATGTTGAGCTTTCTGCTTCTATTAGGTAATGATTAATAGACGCAGAGGGGGAAAAAATGGGCTTTTATTATTTTCATCTGAATGTTAAGAGGTGCTTTGTGAACAACCATAATTTCAGGGACCGCTTTGTCAGAAGAATTTCATGGATGGTAGTTTGTTAAGCTGATTAATTGTTTTAATTAGTCAGTAAAACGCTATTTATGATGAAACATATGACACTTACAGAATTTGATCCTTCTTAGTCACAACAGTATATGGCTAACCTCTCCTACCAGTAATTGGCTGAAACATACTTGGAAATTACATTTTATGACGTTACCTTGAAAATTAACATATACAGTATTAATTTTATAGGTGTAAAGAAACCCATTCAGTCATGTCTACAGTCTTAAACTGTGGCAATAAATAATTGTAAAGGAAAATTAATCGTTTCTGTGAGGCAAAAAAACAGGAGACAGGTCCATAGAGAGGTGCCACCTTGCAGAAGTCCATCCTTCTTGCTCTGAGAATGATAAAGAAAGTGGGATTTGCAGCACTGTTATTTCTCATCTCCCTCACTGAGGGCTGGGTAGAGCCATTATGGTACCACAGCCTCACCTTGGCTCTCCTGCCCTGGGAAGGAAGTGCCCTAAGGAAACCTGGGAGAAGGAGAAATGCTGAATAAAGATGAACTGTTTCATGGTGGGAGGAGCAAAGGGTGAGTCTTCCACCCACAGATCCAGAAGGACCAGGCATTATCTGGTCTTTTGGGCTCAATTCTCCTCTCTCCTTTTCTCTCCATGTGGTGTCCAGCACATCCATATCCCACAGCCCATGGATTGATCATGGCATGGTTGATGTCAGTGATCCAGGTCACGCTGATTTGAGAGTGGAAGAGCATGAACTCCAAGGTGTAAGATAACCAGTGCTGTGGCAGTTCCCAGGTGTTTGGAGGTGCTGTGCCAGGCTGGTATTTAGCACCATGCTCCCTATTCCCTTCCTAAATTACACAGCTGCTGATGTTCACCATCCTTAACAGCTTTAGGTTTGTCCTGTTCCGAGATGTCCTGGACTGTATTTTCCCCTCCTGTCCACATCTCACGGATGTCTGTCTGTCTGTCCTTCAGCTGCCATCCCCTGTCTGGAGAGTGCAGCTGCAAAGCTGGCTGGGCTGGGCTCTACTGCAACGAGACGTGTCCGCCAGGCTCGTACGGCGAGAGCTGTGCCCTGCCCTGCCCCTGCCACAACGGGGCCGACTGTGACAGCGTCACCGGGACCTGCTCCTGTGCCCCCGGCTACATGGTGAGTGCAGCTGGGAATGCTGGGGGTTCCTAACTCTCTGCACACAATTAAAGAGGATTTTAACCTGATCTCAAGTAATATTTGCACGGAAGTGGCCCAAATGCACGTATTTGTCCCCCGTTGTGTGATAAGTCCACATCATTCTCCTTTGAGCAGTGTCACCTTACTACTTCTGGATGTGTGCTTAACACCACTGCTGTAAGTTTATCACTAAAATGAAGACATGGTTTCCCATCCTACATCCCAAGTCAAGACATAACAAAAAGGATGTCAGATAATTGTCTGCCTGGAAGAGCAGAGAAAGAATTCTCCTGGCCTTTCAGCAGGTTCCTTGTCAGTCACAGTGTGATTTTAATAGATGGAGATATTTTAAAATGTTGCAAATGATAGAGCAATTTATGTCTTTTCTGAGCCTGTGTGGCAGGTGTCTTTTACCTGAACATCAGAAAGAGCTTCAGACATCCTGAGGTAAACAAGCACTATGTTTTAGAGGTGAGATATAAAATGGTTGAAGAAATCAGCCAAGATGAAACATCAAAAATTCAGAATTAACGATTGCCAGGTTGCAGCAGAAAGTATCAGGACATGGATCCAGGTGTCCAGTCCTGCTACAGCTGGGCAGAATGGAATCCTCACTAATAAGTTCCCTGGTCATCCATATATCTTCACTTCAGGAGCACACCGTGGAGGAGAAGTGCAGGCTGTGTTTAAGAAACAATGCTTCCTAAAGAAAAAAATTACTTTAAAAGGAGAATTCCACCAAGATTCATGAGCAGTTGTCTTTCTGTGTCCTTAATTTTATGTGATCTGTCCCCACAGGCCTATCTATATGTTTTCTATATTCTTATGAGTTATAATTACCGAGTTTATTAGAAATCAAGGGACAGGCAGCACAGCTGTGGGACAAGATCCATAGTGGGTGAGTCCTGTTTGAGATCAGTGGGACGTTAAAGCCTTTTTAGCCTCCCTTCCTTCTAAATCCACACCTGAGGTTGTGATCACCGACTGGCATCTCCAGAGCTGTGCAGTTGGAATCATGGCTTAAAGACACTTTTGTTCTCTGCTTCGTGTCAGCAGCTGAACCTAAAAGTTGGAGCTTCCATCTGATTTCCAGGGGTTCTCTCCAGGCCAGGTACAAAGAGATTTATTTAGGTGTGAGGGGCAGGACTCAGAAGTATCTGTGCAAGATACTGGTACTTAGAGGTGGGAAAAAAAAGAAGAAAAGGTCTTTAAGGTTTGATCCCCAACTCACACTAACAGAAAACAAGGATTTATCTTCTCTGTACAGTGGTGATAGACAAGTGGAGGAAAGATGAAGGCGGCAGCATGTTAGTAACAAATACAAAATAAAAGATGCCAAGATCCTCCTTCTTGTCAGGAATGCTGTTCAAGTTTGCAGCACAAAGTATTTTGGGACCCTTTACTGCCCACATTTTCAGAAAGCATACCTTGTCCAATATATATTGCCCCAAGGCAGCATTTTTGCAGGCAGGAAGCCTGGGAAGTTCCTATTGCATTGCTTCAAAACAATATTTAATCTCATAATAAAGAGCTTTCTTGCATTGACATTTAAACAGCTCGGTTATTGAGGATAGCTCTATAATCACTGAAGCATATTTAGGCATTAGTATCATTGCTCTCACATAATATACTATAATCTCTGGCAATTAGTCCAGGAGGGGAAGTAAAGCCTTGAAATTGCTAATTTATTGCCTCTGAAGCATATTTGTCATTCGTATGCATGCCAGATGACTTGAGCTGCAGTGGTTCTTTCAAATGCTGCAGAACACGGGCTGTACAGAAAACTGGACAGGAACCTTTGCTTCCCACCCTGGAGTGTCCCACCAGGAATGCTCCCGGCCAGGGAGAAGGTGCTGCCTGCAGGGGAGCTGGGAGATGCTGTGGGGCCAGAACCCTGCAAGGCTGGAAGGGCCTTTTCCCAGTGACACTCTCCGAGCCTGACTTTCCCTTCAGATCTTCCTGCCTGGCTCTTGCTGAGGCAGCAGGAGCTTTGCCTGTGGGTAGAATTTTGCCCTTGGATTCGGCAGGTCTGGGAGCGGTGGCACAGTGATCCCTGAGGGCAGGATGTGTCCTCTGGCAGAGCTGACCATGAAGTGGTGCTAATGCAGAGCTGGGCAGAGCTCATTATTCAGAAGAGCCATAGATTAATCCCTCTTGCTTTT
The DNA here is from genome assembly GCA_013396775.1 of Cephalopterus ornatus. NCBI lineage: Eukaryota > Metazoa > Chordata > Aves > Passeriformes > Cotingidae > Cephalopterus > Cephalopterus ornatus. The sequence goes on from VZRE01001677.1 coordinate 75,556, forward strand.
CCTGGCTTGGCTGATGCAGCCACACGGTCAGGAATTTTGCCATGTGATGGGAAAGAATAAAACCAGGAGCAACATCTTAGGTTTTACAGAAATGTTTGATCTGCAGATCTTACAGAGCAGAGCAGGCTGAGGGGTTTCTGAGGAAGAGACTATGATGGGAGATGGGATATGACTGCAAAATTGGGACTACAAAGGCAGAGAGGTTGGACCCACAGGATTTGGGGAGTACTGGATGCCTGGAATACACAGTGCCCAAGGAAGGACAGTGTTTTCCTGACAAAGCACTCCTCCATCCCACTCCCCGGCACAGATGGTGTGTTTTTATCTGTGCCCTGTGTCAGGGCAGCTGGGCTGGGTTTCAGGATAAATCATCTGCTCTCACAGCCAAAACAGGGACATTTTGTTGAGATGCAGAACAAGCCATTAAAAATACAAAGCATCTGGTCACCTTTATTAAATATATTAAGTGGAAAGGCAGCCATCCCATAGGTTGACGTGGACGTGAGCAGAGCATTTAATTTTTGGAAGTTAAGCAGATTCAAGATGTAAAATAAAAATGTACCTTGTAGCTCAGGAAAAAAAAAAATACATTATTTATTAGCTGTGACATTTCCAAAAATTCAAATGCCAAAGCTAAATAGCGGTGAGCTTGCAGTTTTGGATAGGATTTCAAAACATTTTCTCTCTTCTTTTTTTCGATGATTATTTTGGGTCAGACTCAAGAACCAGAATTGCACATTTCTGGCTCTAAAACCAAATGACACTGCTGCAAAGATGTTATTGGGTATTGGTACGGGGGGTTTGTGTGAGGTTCAGTTGTGACTGTGCTCACACCAGGGGATGGTCTGTTTTAACTCTGGGGGTGTCTGATCCACAGAGCAGAACTGGGTGTGGATTTGACTACAGAAGTAGCTGAGAGATCTGAGTGATCCATGGCTATACCCAAACCAGACAGCTCTTGGAGGCAGCATTCAGGGCAATGCAAATAGGGTAACAGGAGTAGAGGAGACACAAGAAAACCTTCTCCCCCAAAATCCCAGAGCTGCCCCCCATTGCCGCAGCAGAGAGTCCACACCACGGGCCTGTTGGGAACACTGTGCTTGCTGTGAAGGGAGGAGAAAGGCTGGATGAATTTAGCTAAGGTGACTGCAGGGAATCACCATTACAAGCACACCAGCAGGGCACTTCCCTGGAGCTGGTATTTTACCATATTTAAGCATTGCCTCTCAGCACTGATGTGATGAATTGCCAGTGATGCTCTTCTGGGTGGTTTTGCAAAGCCATTTTACTGCCATCTCATTTGTGGCAAGAAGGAGCCTGGTAAACACACACAGGGAGTGCACAGATTAGCCTTAAAAAGTACACAGGAAGAGTCTTTACTGGTGGAAATTGGATCCTCACTCCCACATGCAAATGGTTGCTCCTTGCAATAAATTACTTGGATGCAGTTAGAGGGATGGTGAGAGGGGTTTTACTGACTTGTACCTCCCCCTCCTTCCAAATCCTGCTCCAAGATACTCTTCTACAAGCCCACTGAACTCAGTTGTGCAGGAGGGGCAGAAAAGAAATCAGGACTTGCCGTGTCCTCTCTTCTTTTGTTTTTGGTTCATTGAATTTTATTCCTGTAATTCAATAAATGTGGTGAAGAAGGCCAGAGGATATGAATTAAATATGACAGGAGACCACAGGAATCCTGACCTTGTGTCTCACAAGGAAATCCTGAAACCCACCCCCTGCACGTACCTATCACCATTTTAGCTGCTGAAATCATTATAAATGCCGTTGAAATATAAATAAATTCACCTTCTCCATTGCACAGCTAATTGCAACTTCCCTGAAGTGGCTATCTAGAGACCTCATCCCGTGATGCCTTTGTTTCTTTATGGATGCTTTGTTTTCTTCTTTTGAAAAATGGATTTAACTTCAAATGCTTTCATTCTGTCTGCTGTGGCAAGGAGGGATGTAGTTAAAACATTGCTCAGCCCCAGACACTCGGAGAAAACTTTGAGCACTTCTCTGTGGAATGTGCGGTCAGCTTTTACTGCAGCGGGCACTTAGGTCTATATTTCACATCCAGATGACAGAACTTGTATTACTTTAAAGAGTTCATCTATTTATGCTGCTATTTTTTGAAGACCTGTCTGCTTTTATTGAGCCCTGCACGCTGGCAGGCAGAGCGGGCACTTCATCACCCAAATGAAAGAATCCATTTTGACGTTTCTCTATTCCTTGACTATATTGGTAGATCCCACACAGGCCAATCACATCCAGCAAAGGATGGAAACTGGAGCCGTGCTGACCTCTAACTAGCAGATTCTTCAGCTTTTGGAGTGTTACTTGGATTCCCTAAGACCTTCCAAGATTTATCCCGGAGCTGTGCATCCGTAGCCATTCGCGTCCCCTGTTGGCGCTGCATCAAAATTGCGTTTTAAAAACATAATTAATGCCTTTCAAATCCATCCTTATAGAAGTGCTTGTGGGTTTGGGTCTCTGGCTGGGCTCAGAGGGAATCTGGGCACTTAAGAACTGAAACACAGGCTTAATCTGGGTCTGTAAGTCCATAATTTTGTCTGGCATGCCAGGATTTCTCAACATAATGTTTTCTCTACCACAGGGGTACAAATTGCTGCCAAGGTTTACGTCAGAGTAAAAGTTTACAGCCTGCCTGCACACTGGAGTTAAAGTCAGCCCCTGGAACACACAATTAACCAGAGCTGGAGCACTTAGTAAAAATAAGTATATATTATAGTGCTATAAAGCCATTCAAATGCACAGCAAGTGCATAACAAACTTTGCATGGGATAATCTCTCAGTCACTACAAAGAGCCACACACAGGCCAGTCTTGGTCTGCTCTGTTCCTACTCAGGGAGTAAAATAACCAGGTTACTCTTCCAGAGAAATGAGGGGGACCATGATTTATGTGTTATCTATAGAGTTCAGAAGGACTTACAGGTCCAGTCTGTTGAGTATTCCACCTGCAACTGGCTTCCTTCTGGCACGTATCGTATCTCTTGTTCCCTGAAGAAAACATACAGGAGAGAAAAAACAATCTTTCCCTCTCTGTTAAGAAAAATGGAAGCCCGTTCTCTTGTCCTATACCTTTAAAATTCTCTCTGTTGTCTAAAAGAAAAAAAGAGTAAATAGAAAGGAGCACCTTATCGTCAATTGAATTTTCCCTGAAGGACCAAAGTCCCAGGTAGGTCTGGAGGAATTTGAAGAATCGTTGCCTGTAGGTGTTTTCTAAACACACAAGGTACAAATTTATCAGAATATTCCCTCTCTTCTACGTGTTTACTTTCATCATTATTCTAAATGTATCATTCTTCACCACTTCAGAAGGAAGCAGGAAAAAAATGAATGAGACTTCTTTGTCTTATAAGCCCCTGGTTCGGTAGTAGAATTATTTTATGAATTTCACAAAATTCTCAACATAAAAAAATGAACCTCAGGTTGGAGATAGCAGATCTGGTTTGGGGGCTTTAACTCATTTAAATGATCCATTTCTCTTTGAGATAATTCCAAAAGTACTTCAGTGGAAGCTCATCTCAGAGCAACAGGGCACCTCATCAAAAGGTTTAAAAAGAAAAGACGAGGGGAAAAAATCTTCAATAGAGCCTATGTCCTTTTATCCTTGATTTACCGAGCATATCAGTTACCCCCCTTTGTTTAAGAGCTCTTTTCATTTCTAGGTATAAAATAAATTCAACCATTTTATCAAGATGTTCTTGTTACCAGCCACCAGTATAAATTTTACTTGCTGTAGGTGGGGGAGAGGTTTTCTGGCACAGCAGTTGTCCAATTAACTGGAGCATTACAGGCAACAGGAATGGTTTGCCCAGCCTGGTTTCATGAATTACCCAAGTGCACGAGGAAGATGCATTTTCTTCTCCCTGATTTCCCATTTGTGTTCCTGACCCAACATCTCCAACCCCTGGTGAAGGGCAAGGAGCAGGGGAGAGAGCACGAGGAAGGGCAGCCAGGCGGGTCTGTGCGTGGGGCTGCAGCTGGCAGAGAATGAATTATTAATTAATAATAAAAGTAAAACAAGTGGTGGAGCTACAAGAGCCTTGTTTGCCACGCGTTTCTGTCCTTAGTGCCCTCGTCTCTCCTACCCCGCTGCAGGAACACGAGCAGGTCTCCTGTCACACTTTACCTGGCAAAGGACACTCAAGTGGGCTCATGGACCTCAAACTCACATAATTCCCTCCCTGCATAACCAGATTAAAAGAACCATGGATCACATTCCCTAAAAAGGAAAGGATTTTGTCTCAAAAAACACTGAATATTAAGCCAAGATGTGGAAGAAATTGATTCCCATGCTCCCAGCCTTTGAACTCTTCCCTGTTTTTTGGTCTTCCCTTTGTTTCCCCCAATCACCCAGAAGTTTTAAGTAGAGTTAATTTTAATAAGGTTGGGAATATCCTGCTGTAGCCCTGACTTAAGTCCTCATCTACCCTTGAAGTCAAGAAATATAGACAAGGGAAAGGCAGAGCCAAGCCAGGAGGGTTGTGATCCCTGGTGATCCAAGAAGCAGCACAGGAGGGAAAGTCCCTGCTTGGATACAGGGAATAGTGAGATGCAGCTGAAGAAACAGCAAAAAGACCTGGCAGATTCAAAGTGTTCTGAACAGGTTTGAGAGGTTCATTTTGTCAAAGGCAGCAAGAAGGAAATGCAGCCTCTTTGATACCAGGTATCAGTGTCAGTTTGAGGGCTGGGCGTGATGTGAAATACAGGGATATGGGAAATTCAACTAAAATAAGTGTAAAAAAATGGAAGATGTTGCCCTGCCCTGGGAAACTATGATGAGAGAAGTTAAAAATCATATTCATGTGGTGTTTGAAAAGTGGACAAAGATAAAAATCCTAATAATTGGGAGACAGTCAGTCACAGCAGCACAGCCAGGTCCTCTGCACTAACTGTGGCTGCATCCCAGGTGCCTCTTTGCTGGTTTTGGTCTCTGAGGAATGCACCGTCCTTCAAACTTGAATTTTCTTGATGTCTTCTAGGTAGAGATAAGTCTGAAAGCTCATCTGATAATTTTTTTAAGCTTACAAATTACTTCACAAGGGGATGTGGAACAAGAAGTGGATCTCAGGCAGGCAGGAAAACCCTCTCTGTTCCATACAGCCTGAGAGTGAGCTGGGAAAATGTTCTTGAAATGAAGGAACTGCCACTTTCTCACTGGACAGAAGTTTTTCTCTCAGCTGGGCAGAAAGCTGGAAGCTCTGAGTTTATTAAGAGAAATCAAAACATCTCATACCCAATGTTTTGGTGCATTCCTCACATAAATGGAGCTGGTCAGGGATCTTTTATACCTATCAAGATTTTCGCATATTCGTAGACCAGATTAAAACTATCTCATAATATGCCTTTTCATTGATGATCTCTGAATTTTCTTACCCACTTCTTTATGCATACAAAAAACCCATATTTATGTGTATGCAGTGGCTGTACTTTTATTTTTTGTGGGCCCTTGGGACTAATAACAAACCCAAAGCTACTCCATCTGATCCAGGCCAGGTCAGTGCAGACTGAGACTGATCTTTCCTGGGCTGTGGGTTGGCTGCACAGAATGACTTGGTCTCAGTCCAGCTCCCCGTGGATCAGTGTGTCCGTCACAAACCCCATTTCCATCAGCAGCGACTGGCAAATTTTCCTGGCACACGGAGCCTTTTTACCATTTTCCCTTCACAAACCATTGCCTTCGGTCAAGCTTGGTGGCCTGGCTGTGTGATCCATTTCAAGGTCCCTGTAGGACTTTTTGTGGGGACAAAGGGCACAGGTACGGAGAGCTTTTGGAGCAGCCCTTCATGGGCACTGCCAGCCCCCCGGATTGTCCTGCTCCTTTCCCAAGTGGCAAGTGAAGTGGGAAAAGTCAGTCCACCCTTGAGGTGGCCCTGCCATGTGTCATCTAGGAAACGGTGGGCATCACCTCAATGCCAGAGAGCTGGATATGGGCTAAACCCAGGATTTCGATAGCGGCTCATTCTTCTGGCTCTGCTGAATTACAGGAGAAAATATCTCCCATTCCGATCCCAACAGGGAGGATCATGATGGGGAGGCCACCTGTGTGTTCCCAGGCTTTCAGAACAAGCTGCTCCCCTATTGATTTTGAAATCAGTTTTTTGTATCAGTTTTATATGGGTTTTTCATATCAGTTCTGTCTCTTGGGCTTGGTGCTGTTCTCCCCAAGAGCTCCTCTTGACCAATTAGTGGTTTCTGCAGGAGCACCGGCAGCCACAGCCTTTGGGAGCCTGTTTTCCCAAACCCTGGCAGTGCTCCTGTCACACCTGGCTGCAGGAGCATGACAAAGGCTCTGCTCCCACCTCAGGGCATTTGTTGGATGCTTTTGAGCAGGTGAACTATTGTACCAGAGTATTTAACAAGGTCACGGGATGCACAGGGCACAGTGGTTCTCCCTCAGTTGGGGAAACTGCATCCCTTTCTTTGAATTCAATGGAACTTTTCAGAGCCTTTTGTGAGCTATTCCATTTCATTTTCTTTGCTCGCTCTGTCAATGCACAAGCTCCAGGAATTGTCTGTGACAGCTCAAATTCTACTTTGTCAGCCCAAGTTTACCTGAGCACAGCTGCTGCCTTCGGTGGAATCATCCCAGATACACAAGAGGGGAGTTTGCCTCAGTGGCTGCCTCTACTAATGAGAACTTATCCAGTCACACACAGAGTTTATAATTTGATAAGAACTCTGAGCAAGTCCCAGGTCTTCTCTTTCTTCTCATATTTACTTTTCCTGGGCTCTGCTGCAGTTTTATTTACCTGAGGAACTCCAAAGTTTTCGTAAGTGGGTCCAAAGGAACCAACTTGGTACAGAAAGCCTGAAAGCCTCTGCCTTTGTTGCTAGTTGACATATTTCATGTGTTTTATCCTTAATTGGCAATGTGGCTGTGTCAAATTGCATTTCCTTTCCTGGAGCCTCATTCAGAACCAGTGGAGCTCAATACTCTGTTCAGACTGAGTTATTTGATCTGAATTTTGCAGAGGAATAAACTGCTTGCCAATAGCAGTGTCTCCTTTCATCTGGTAGGCTTCTAAATGTATATATCTTTATTCACACTATCTGTGGGTCCGTGCATTAAAGTATTGGTAGCTGGCTCTCCTGGTAGTTCAAACTGCAAACTGACTTCATTAAAACCACCTAAGGATAGGACGAAGTCACAGGTTAGTTTTGCACTTTAGTTCCTGTGCAGCTATCCTGTCAACTGAAAATACTTTATCCTTTACAATCGGACACGTGGAAACGGAAAATCCCACTTTTGTTTCCTTAGGCCAAAGAGCAACTGAAATTTTACCAGATCTTGAACGTCTTGGCCATTGGAGTTTTGGATTTAGGAGTATCTGAGAGAGCTGGAAGGGGATACCTCTTGTCTGCCTGAGGGTACATCGCAAAGCCCATTAGCTTAAAGTTGATGAAGTTGACATATTTTCTTTTTTAGCTGCTGGTTTTTTTGCTTTGATCCTGGATTCCTGCTGTGTCCAGCCCATGTAGCTCCTCCTGGACTCAGTCCATGGTCTGTGGGAACACGAGTCCGGATGTGCTCTGATGGACTGATTTGAGACTGTGCTTGGACGTTCTCCTCAATTGTACAGCACAGCTGTGGGGCAGTTCTGACAGAAAGATTGCAAATAATGCAAAACTATTGGGATTGTCAGGATAGTGGCAAATTTGGGGAAAGGTTCCTGTTGCTGAATGAATGGGCGCGTTGCAATTCAGTGTTTGAAAATGCAGAGTAATAAACTATGGGAAAATAGTGGTAAGTAAGTACACAAAAGGTGAGTTCTAATTTAATTCCTGCCATTCAGGGAAGGAGATCAGGCAATCACTGTGGGGAGTTTTCTGAAAAACTCAAACCCTCAATGAGTCTGAAAAACCTAAATGAATCCGTAGGGCCTAATAGAATAGTTACAACGATCAGGGAGAGAATAAAACAGGATGGAAAACCCATTTTTGTGGTATTGTGTAAATCCATAATATATCCAAATCTCAAATTATTGCACACAGCTTGGCTGATTCCTGCTTACAAAGGAGAGAATGGAAGGAGTGACAAGGATCATCTTTTATGTGGAATGGCTTCTATAGAGAGTCACTTGATAAGGTAGAACTCGGCTCCGAAAACAGATGGCAGAGGAGGGATCCGATAGAGATCTGTGGAAGTGGGGATGGTGCAGAGAACATGGACAAGGAATGGTTATTTACTATTTCTAATAACACAGGAACAGGGGGCAGCCAATTAAATGATTGCACAGCAGGTTTGAAGACAAAGAGAGCGCTTTTCACGGAATGCGTAATTAAATTGTGAAATGGCCCCATAAAATGAGAATAAGAGAGGGGGATGATTTTGCTTAGAAAAGGGGTCACCAAGGGTAGGCGTGTGAGAGGTCTCTCACTCCACAGGGGAAGGGGAAGGAGGAAGGTTTGCTTGCTACTTATCACAGTGTAGGAAGTTTCCCAATTAAAAATCAGGCACTGAGTTTGAAGCAAGTAGGTAAAGATGGGTTTTTCTCCTTTGTATTTATAATTAAACTGTGGCTTTTCTTGCCAGAGGACGTCATAGAGGCCGGAGGTATAAATGATACCTTTTATTTCCTGTTTTACCTACTGTCCTTTTTGCAGAACTGTTCAGACTTGACAGCCAGAGCCCAAATTTATTATGGCTAAAGAGTCAGGAGGCTGCAGTTGTTCTACAAGGTGGATCTGGGACTGTGCCACTCAGGCTGTGTGGACAGAGCAGAAACCATCTCTGATTTCCAGGCAAAGGTACTTCCATGAAGTAGCTGGGGCAGAATTGTCACAGTTCTCACAATTGTCTGAAGGACCCTGAAGCGCTGACCTGTGTTTCCAAATGGCTCAGGCTTCTCTTAGCCCTAATCTGTGCTGCCCAAATCTGGGAAAGAAAATGATGGAACCTCGCACACTGTGTTCAAATCTTTCCTTTGCCGTGGTGGTAACCCCGATTCAGGTGACTCCATTTAAAAAAAGCAGAAGAAAACAGCTTTTTTCTTATCTTTACCACTAGTATTCAAGGGTAAAATATTCAGTGTTTTGCCGTTCTTAGCTACCTTCTGTCCCTCACTTTGGGCTCAAGTTGCTTGTTCAGGTACATCATGAAGAGCTCATGTACCAGGGATATACTTCCCAGGGATATAAACATTTCCCACTAACTTGAAATAAGGCACACGATGCCTCAGCTGTTTGACCTTTTGGGACTTTTAATTGTGATCTGGCCACAGGTTTTGGAGAATTTTAGAGAAGCAGCTGATCAAAGTTGATTATAGTGACAGAGATGAGCCCCACAGATGTTTGAGCTTTCCCAGGGTTAAATTTAAAATATTTTGAGGGTTTGTTCCCTGCCCCACCTGTATAAATCTGCAGTGGCCCTATTGCAGGTTTAAATTGCTTTAACTAGGCAGGACTTGGTTATGCAGCTGGCCCCATTCTGGACATTAGTAATGCTCCTGGTACAGAGATGATTGACCTGCCCTGATAATCAGCCTGTTTTACCCAGTCTAAATCCAATCCCCTGTTTTTGGAGCGGTCCCTCCTGGATAAATGTGTTTTCTGGTATTTTATTAGGTGAAAAGTGCTGACTGTATAAAAAAAAATCTCGTTCAGAGGTTGATGATCATCTCTTTTACTCTCCACACTACTTTCCTTCTGAATACATTTAATTATATGATGCTGTATTCATTGCCTTGCTGACACTAAAGGGCTCTGCAGTTAAGCCTAAGTACTAAACCAGGCAGATATTCAAGTGCTGTAAAGTCAGTCTAGATGTTTTTGCCAGCAAGAGTCCTGCACTGATTTACAGGAAGCAAGAGGGAGGGTGAGATCTCTTGCCTGCTTTCTTTATTGAATTCTCTTTCTTTCTTTTAATGCCTATATTTAGGTGACTTGAACAGTAGGAATGGATTTTTTTAATTGCAGATAACTGAATGGTATTGGGCATATTTTTAGTGCAAACTAGAAAACTGTTCCCTGGTGGTGAGGGGGATTATGGTGCTCGCCAAGAGAAATCCAGCTCAGGTTTGCTGACTTTTAGTGTGCAAAATCCAATTTTTTTAATGAAGGTTTTATTTGTGTTTGTTTTCACTTGATTTCATGGAAGGGAAAAAAAAACCTCCCAAAGCTTAAATTTGCTGCCTTTATTCATCAGTTTTATTGTGCCAGAGCACTGTTCCTTTTGGCTTTATGGGGCATGTTGGAGTTCACATGCTGGAGGGCAGGAGAGGGGTGAGATTCTGTGCACCCTCTGCTTCAGAAGGTGAATTCCCAGTGGATTCCCAGTGGGAGAACCTGGTTCTTCTGTGGCCTTCCTGGAGGAGTAACATGTGTTACACCAGGAACAGCCTGTAACAGGCCACAAATGAAGTTTCCATTCTGTTTGAGCGTGTTTTGCTGAATACTTTTGATCAAACACTGAATTTAAGGATTAGTGCTGATACTAGTTTTTTGAAACTTGGCATTTACTGGGAAATTTACTGTATGAATTAGCATATTAGCACAAATTCAGAGGTGAAATAAGATGCTGACATCCATTTTAAAGGCTTGTAAATCCTTGTAAGGTTATAGGAAGCAAAGAGAGAAGTCCTGCTCATTCCCAAAGGTATCCATGCTTGGTCCCTAGGGCATGTCCATGTTTTTCAGTGTGCCCAGAGCATGAAGTGCAGCTTTGCAGATGGCTCTTGGAGGGGTTTATGATTTAATGAAAGACTTTGGCATTCAGGCTGCCAATGGTTGTGCCTTTGGATGAGTCATGAGCTGTAAAGTCACTTTTGAAGTATAAGAAAACTCTTTCCCATGCTTTCCCCCTTACCCCATCTTTCCCATGAAAAGGACAAAGGGAAAAGGTCATTTTAGGTGTATATCAAACTCCAGCACAGGTCCATCACATCATGTTACAAGGTGGGTAGAGGAGCATTTGTCAGTGTTCAGTAACAGCGATCACCTGCGCACGGAACAGCCACAGGAACCTTCTCCAACCTTTTACCGCATTTTATCATTAGCACCAATAATAACCTCTGCAGGGAGTAATTAGTAACACCCAGAGGGGAAAGGAATTCTGCCAGAGGACATCATTATGTCTGGGAACCTAAGGATGCTGTGTAGGAAGGTCATGAATAAATGGTTTGAGTCCAGGGTGGGGGACAAGCCCGGTGCAAGTACAAAGTTTCCCGCTGCTGCTGAAGCGCTGATGAAGAGCACAGTCATTTCCACTGAACACCATTAAGGAAATTAGTTTGTTCTGACAGTTTGTGTTGCTGGATACCATATGTTTACCTTGAGGGAATGTTTGTGGAGAACCACTCTGGGTTAATTGTAAATGTCACAATTACATCAGTAAATATACAGAAGGGTGTCTGTGATCTGCATCGGTGCACAGACACCGTGTCCCGGTGCGCCGGCGTCCCACGGAACGTGTGTACATAGGAATATACGCTCTCAGGTACTAAATCCATACTGATCAGCTTATCTGGACTCACAGGCATCAGGTACAAACAGCCCCAGCGTTTGGTGTCTCTGCTCTGTGCATCGTTACACACAGAAGGCACTGCACCGTGCCCTGCTTTCCATCCAGCGCTGAGCACTGAGCCCTGAGCGGGGCTGCTGCCAGGGGCTGCACCTCCGATTCACCTGCACAGACAGGCAGGGAGGGGGAGGGAGGGAATCACACACCACTGAAAATCTCCGATTAGCTGGAGTCCCGTTTCAGGTTACCAAAGGTTCCAGTATTCTGCCTTTCAGTGCTGTCAGTCCCCCTCGCAATAATCTGCAGGAGTGGAGGATTTTCAGCACCTTGACAGATTAAACCTCAAGAGCAAACCTGTCACACGGGTCTTTGTCATGCAAACTTGAGGCCAAGTTCAATAACATCCTGTTACTCTTCTGCATTGCGGAAGCCTTGAAAAATTGATTTTCTGTTTTGCCACTGAATTCAGTGGAACCAGGCTTTAGCCCTCCAGGGGAATTGTATTCCTGTAGATTGTAGCTGCTTCTGAAATCCTTAATTTCCCATCCTTAAATAGTCAGACTTGGAGACAGATAGACCAGGTATGGGCGTTGTTGCCCATTGCTGGGTTATTAACTCCCCTTATGGTCTGCAATGCTTTTTTTTTTTCCCCCCTTTGAAAATGCATTTCACGGATTGAAAGGCCTGATCCAAAATGTACAGGAATAAATACGAGTCTCTGTATTGATCACCAGAAAAGGATTTTAAAGGGAGTTGGTCATTGTTTACAGCAGGAATGTACTTTAAACAGAAAGAAGAAATGTAATCTGTTAGGGCAACATTAATCCAGGGAAAACACTCTCTGGAGCGGCCAGAGCTTGTTAACACAGCAAACACCTAAGGCAGCACTGTGTCTTTAAGCTCTACTAATATTGAACAATAATAATTTTGGTGGAAGAAAATCTTCCCCTCTCCCTGAACAGAAACAAGGCATATTATTGACTGCCATCGGGAAAGATGAATGCACTGGCCCTCGGAGTCTATGAATATTTGATGCTGATGGATGGGAGCTGGCAGCTGAGTTATTAATGGAGTTTGGTTCCTTGGACCTCACCCTCAATCCATAGGGGAGAATTAACCATAACACAGGGACTGGATGCCCAAACCTTTGGGGGTGCTGGGAAGGGCTGTGAGTCACAGCATCAAGGAGTGTTTCTGAAGTACTTACAAGGCATGGAAGGTCGGAGGTGGGGCTGCTTGCACCCCTGCCACCATTCATTCTGATTTAAAGGGGACTTTTTGGTCACCTTTAGGGTCACAGGGATTGAGGTGCTGCCATCAGGTCTGAATTTCAAGCAGAAAGAGGCTCACTGAGCAGCTGTGGAGATGTGGGACACCCCGTCCTTGGTGGCACCTCCCACACTGGGAGGTGTGGGCTGCAGAGCCGGGGGCAGGAATGAGCTGCTCCACACAAAGCAGGGCACTTCCCAGAGCTGGCTCTGACCCCACATCCCATTGTTTTCCATCACTTATATTAGATTTGACCCCTAAAATTAGAAATAATACATTGGATAGATGTCAGGGGTATGTTTTGATAGACTGGGCCTTCTAAGTGAAAATGATGAAGAAAATGAAGCACTTTGGAAAGTCTGTGATGTCCATATGGGTCATTCTGACTTGGACAATAGAGATGTAAAATACCAAGTTATTTATAGCTCAGTTTCTTAATACAACTTTAACATTTTCAGGGGTGTATGTTTGATTGAAATAGCTACTCCTTCCTAGCAGGGATACCACATCCAGGCATTCACTGTCCTCATTAACCTCCCAATCTTAATAGAAAAAAAGAGAATAATCAACATAAGGAGCACAGCTGTTGATTAATTTTACTAAATAGGATAGAAATATAAAGTGCCATATTGCAAGAGTGAAGATCCAATACAGCACATTTGAAATCAGTTTATTAGAATATATAACTCATTAACAGCTGGATAGACATGTACTGCAGCATTATCCACTTGGGCAGGTGGTGAGAGGGAGGGAGAATTTACATATCTTTAACAGTACCTAAATGCATTTAATTTCAGAGGTCATCCTCCCAAATCAAGTTCAAAATGTTAATAATAGGGTGTGCATTTATAATTAATAAAATCTTAGAGCCAGTGCTATAGTTCAAGTGCATTTTCCTCTTATGTAATTAAGAAGTTAAGTGTATTTGGCAGTTGTCACTCAGAGAGCTCTGAAGGTCTCGCTTGTCAAATCTGGGGATAGAAATCTCATTAAGCCAGGTATTTTTTTTTTTCAGTTTAGATTTGTTTGCAAAGTAAGTGCGTAGGTGGTGGGCAGCCAGAATGCCCATAAGATAAAGCACATTAAAGTAAATGCCGAAACTGAAAGCCACGGTGAATAAAGATGGAACAGCCTGATGTATAGCTTGTAAGAATCATAGAATCATCTTTAAAGTTGGAAAAGGCCTCTAAGGCCACCAGGTCCGACTGTCAGCCCAGCACCACCACTGTGTTTACCACTAAACCATGTCCTCAGGTGCCACATCCACATGTTCTTTGAAGACTTCCAGGGATGGTGACTCCACCACTGCCCTGGACAACCTGTTCCACTGCTTTCCGTGAAGAAATTGTTCCTAATATCTAATGCAAACCTCCCCTGGTGCAAATTGAGGCCACTTCCTCACATTATTGTCCTGTCACTTGTTACCTGGGAGAGGAGACTGACACTCACCTCACTACAACCTCCTTTCAGGGAGTTGTATCTCTTTGCTTTGGGATGCCCAAAGTGTGTTTGACTACCGAAAACCAGGGAATCCACCCCAGTTGGGCCCTTGGCCAGGGAGAACTGACCCCCAACACGAGCTGCTCTGCAGTCACAGAACATCAGAACTGGAAATCCACGTGCTGCCTCTACCCCTGGCCCAGGTGGTGTTTTAGAGGTGTCTGTATGTGGCACTCGGGGACATGGTTTAGGGGTGACTGATGGCTGGACTTGGTGATCTTGAAGGTCTCTTCCAACCTCGGTGAGTCTGCGAGCCTGTGGTTGGTTAATCTGCTTCCCAGGGGGATGTTTTAGCTCCGCATCACTCTGCTCCACTTTCCTTTACAAAGGAGTTTTCTTTTCCTTCTGGATCACTAGTTCAAATCCAGATAAGGTCAGTTGTCATAGAAATTATTGGCAGTACCAGCAGTCCTGTGTCGTACGTGGAATGAGTTGGGAGTTTCATTCATGCACGGTCTGGGTCCCTAAGTGGCACTAATTGGCTGTCTAATTGTCACACACAGGAGAAAGGCAGAGGATTGATTAGGCGTGGAGGCTGAGTGCCCCTCTGCCAGCCCGGCTTCCTGGAGCTCATTCCATAGGCATGCTGGCAGGGTAATGAGGGGCAGCGTGCTTTGCATTTGCTGCCTGTCAAGGCAGCATCTTTTCCTGCCAGGCCTTTTCAGGGAAACTTGTTTTACTCCACCAAGGTCAAAGATAGCATCTTTTACAAACACTGCCTTCGCTCAAAAGTCAGGGGCTTGCAGGATTTGCTTGTGAGCAGTACGTATTTTAACCGTTTCCTTTACTTCGCTCAAACCCAAAGTTTTTAGTATAAAATAGGATGAGTCACAGTGGTGTGAGGCAGAACTGCTGCAGAAAGCACAGGGGGGTTTATGGTGCTCAGAAATGTGTCCATATTTCCTTTTGCTGTCTCAGTGTCTGTTGTGTGATATACAGGCTCCTGGAGGTAACTCGCCACGACACAGGGAACCCGACATGGCGTGCATTTGTCTCCTGATAAATGGATCCTCCTATCAAACAGCAAAGCCTCTCACCTGCAAAAGCACATTTTGACCAATATCTTTTCCTCTGAGCTATGGTATAGGTCACACTGTGCAATGTAGGTACTTTTTAACTTGGAGTAGGTTCTCTTTCTCTGACATAGAACTAAGTCATTAAAGAGTGACTCACTGAAGTAGTAAATTTAGGAGCTGGTTTGTGATGTGAAAGA
Organism: Cephalopterus ornatus; assembly: GCA_013396775.1. NCBI lineage: Eukaryota > Metazoa > Chordata > Aves > Passeriformes > Cotingidae > Cephalopterus > Cephalopterus ornatus. The sequence continues at coordinate 91,024 of VZRE01001677.1, forward strand.
CAGGACTACACAAAGAATCAAAAGTACCTTGTATGTGCTAATGTGTGTAGACCCAACCATGGCACTTAGTAAGTTTACTAAGGTTTAAACCTCAATTAATGAGGTTAAACCACAATTCCTTTAAACCTTACCGTGCTCATATTTTAATTCCCTTGTTGTATCAGATGAACAGTATTGGTAAGAACTGTGTCTCTCAACCACACAGGCTGGTCAGGGCATACAGTGTTACCAGAATGTAGTGTTGAAATATGCTTTATTTCTGTAAAATGTAAGTATTTCCTCTCCTTTCCTTCCCTTTCCCCACACCTGGAGCAGAAATAGGACAGTGCCCATGTGTTCTGCTGTGTGCCTCCTCTCTCTGACATACACGTCCCTCCTGTTCAACCTTCTTCCTAAAGTCCCAATCTCATGCAAATTAATTGAAAACAAGTGCAGGTACCAGCTATGCATCAAGAAGCTCTGATGCACCTGCCATGTCGTTTTCCTCTCTGCCAATCTGTGCAAGATGAGCATGCACGAGATCCTTTAGCTTTTTAACAACCCTGTTCTTGGAATATATTTCCCCAGAAATGCAGAGCAATCTTTGCACAGTTTCAGACTGTATATTTTGTGATTAGTGTTTCGTAAGTGATGTTTTGCTTAATGATCTAACATCTGTTCTAGGAGGTTTGTTTTTGTAACTTCCCCACCTCCTGCTGAATGAATGCCAGAAACTTGTCCCTTTCCTCCAAGTCAATCAAAGCACTAATTGCATCATAATCAGGGGAAGCAGCAGTGACTGCTCAAGTGCTGAAGATTCAGCAATCAACTCACAACTCTCTGCGTGGAGAGAGAAAGGCTCCCTGTGCCGAGATGGGAATTTCCTGCAATCCCGATTCCTTGAGCTGACTCTGGCGTTTTTGGGGTTTGCAGGGAGATGACTGCACCATCACCTGCATGGCAGGAACCTATGGAACCAACTGCTCCTCAGTTTGTAACTGCAAGAACGACGGTGCCTGTTCCCCTGTGGATGGTCTGTGCTACTGCAAAGAAGGTAAACAAAATTCGGATTTAGCCATTGTTGGCAATTTGGCATCAGTGCTTCTCCCCTTTTGAAGTGGCACAGCTGTGCAGTCAATAATTCCACTATTTTCTTGTCTGTCCAAGTATCCAAACTCAACAGAGGCTTGACTGGATGTTCTGCCTCTGCCTTGAGCAAGGGCCAGACTTCCCTGCTCTGCTGCAGGAACAGGTAACACAACTGTGTTGGCAGAGCCACAGCTCCTCTCCAGAGGAAATGCAAAGCAGCCCCCAGATCACTTCGATGGTTTTCTTTATCCTTTTGCTGCCCTGTTTCTCTAGGATTCCAAAGCCCCTGTTGTCCTTCCCTGCCTGGAGTGGCACAATGGGCACAGGAGAAGAGGCAGCTTCCTGCCCGTCTTTTCTCCATCCCGTTGCTCTGGGCTGTGCCTGGCCTTGTTTATCCTCACCAGAGCTGGCCTGACCTGCACACTGCCTGCCCATCTCAGCCTTGGGCTGGTCCCAGTCCTGCTGTTCTGGGCTCCTGGCTGATCCCAGCTGCCAGCCCTACGCTGGGACTGTGGGGTGGGCCCTGGCTCTCTGCCCTTGCTGCCACCCTCAGCTGCCCGTCCTCCCTGTGCCCTGACGCAGGGACACCCCAGCCATGTGCAGGCATCCTCCTGAGCCTGCAAGGGGTCTTCTGTCTGGGGAAACAAGAAGTCTTACCTGCTCCAGAGTTCTCTCTGCAAGACTGACATCTTTCCTTCCCCCATATGTCCATATTTCCCTCCTGTGCTTGGTGGTGAGCATAACCCATGTACCCATCCAGTGATCCCCTGAGAACTATTGCCCTGCTCCACAGCACAGTGTCTCTTATGTTCCCCTGGAATCCCAGCATGAGCTATGCCTGTCTGACACACAGAAGCCCTAAACCAGAAGTGAGGCAAATAACGATAAAATCTGGCATTTCAAACATGAATTAATGGATCACTGTAGAACCCCATTTAATGAGGGATTATAAACCATGAGTTACTGCTCAACTCCGTTACATACAGCTGCAGTGTAATGAAAGTCATTGTGTGGCTGGTAGTTAAGATTTGAGCCTTAATGGCTAGAAATGATGGCCTTGGTCTTTTTTTAGGTGTAATAGCTGCTTTATATTAAATAGCATTGTCAAAAAAAAAATAGGAAGCAAGAAGCATCAAATGGCAAGTTTCTTGCATCCCCAGGGGTCAGCAGGTCTGCAGCCTGACAGGCAGCATGGCCTCTCTTGTGCTGCCCCAGCAGTTCCCAGAGAGGCACCTGGTAAGAGCCAGCACAGTGACACCCACATCCACCCCCCTCTGCATGGACAGATGCTGGGAGATGAAGTTGGGAGGTCATAGTGAAAGGGTCAATATTTGACCCCAGAATAATCTTAATTTACACTAAGACACTTGTCCTAGAATCACAGAGCTGCAGCTGCCTTTCTTGCTGTCTCTACCTCACTTCTTTCATGAAAACATCCCAAATGCTGTTTATCTCTCCTGTTTCTTTAGGGTGGCAAGGAGTGGACTGCTCTATTCCGTGTTCAAGTGGAAGTTGGGGTCTGAACTGTAACCAGACATGTTCCTGCAACAATGGAGCTGCCTGCAGGCCAGAAGATGGCTTCTGCCTCTGCTCCCCGGGATGGCAGGGGGAGTTCTGTGACCAGCCCTGCCCTGTGAGTACCACTGGGGCAGTTCTGTGCCCAGCCCTGCCCTCTGACTACCACTGGGGTGCTCTTGCACCCCCTTTAAACCACAGCCCTGCTGAACACAGAGTAGGGCAGCATCTCATTTTGTCTGGGGATGTCTGAAGGAAATCATGTGTAAATAACAGATTGGGGTTCTGGCAGCTGAGTGGATGTATTATACTTTGCATTATATTTTATCAGAGCTGTTGCTGTGTTATCTGCATTTTCTTGAGAATCATTTTTTAAAGTGATTCTTCATTTGGTTCTATATAGAAACATTAGGCACCGAGTCTCTATCTTCTCTGTATGTTAATTTAAAAGATGCGACTCAGCATTAAGAGGGACATGATGGATGCTTTTGCACATTTCAGAACAAAAAACTGATTACTGAGAGGCTATTTTTATTTATATTTTTGAAGGATGGAACATATGGTCTTAATTGCAGTGAGCGTTGTGACTGTAACCACGCCGATGGGTGTGACCCTGTCACTGGGTACTGCTGCTGCCTCGCAGGCTGGACAGGTAAAATTAAGAGTTAACCTTGGTAAACCTTGGGGGTTTGTTGATTTTGGGGGTTTGCTGAGTTGCTTTGCTTTGCTGTTGCATCGTTTATAGCACTGGACTTGTGGCTGCAAACTTTTAAATAATGGATTGAGACAAGATCAGCTGAACTCGCCCGTGTTTGAATCGCTGGTGATGGTGACAATAATTGGCATTCATTAAATTTGTATGCAGATGAGTCGAAGATGGCTCCAAACCTGGAGCCAGATGTTAGCCTTCTGGAGAAGCATCCTCAGGAGGAATGCAGATCAGCTGGAAATCCTGCAGAGTTTTTCTCCTTGAACAGCCCTTTCCAGGGGGGTGCAGCTGTGGGACGGTGGATCCCGGGAACATCGTACCTGGGATGCAGATGGGACTTTTCTGAACGCTAAGAGTTGATACAGCTGCTCCATCACCCAAAACTCAGATTTCCCCCCATTATCCTATGCTTCTTGTCACGCAGAAGGGCAGTTCCAGGGAGCAGATTAGTGCTGCTGTGACAGAGCTCTCGTGATGACGCAGTGGCAGAGAGGAATATTCCGTGAAGTCATAGAGTCCAGGCTGGAGATCTCAGTGCAATTAGACCTGCACTTGACTCCACACTGATGGTCTCTTTGCCAGCCCTTGACAGCTGACACAACAGCAGTGGGGGGCAAGTTATTGACCCAACCAGTATTTCACACTTAGCTGCCTAAAATGCTGGTTAATGTCCCTCCGCTCTCTGTCAAGGCCCTGGGGGGAGATAAAGTTCTATTCTTGCCCATGACTAAAGAACCACCAGTGGCACCGACAGTCAAAATGCATTTATATTAACAGCAAGTCATTTGGAAAATTTAATTGTTTTTCAAACAAGTAGCAAGCTGAAGGAACGTGTGGAGCAAGGCGGGCTGGTCAGGCAGCCAGCCTTTGGGGTCCTGTCACCTTTCCCCTCCGTTTATGCCTTGAAGCAATTCATGCCTTCTGTTCCTGATGGAGAGGACACACACTCAGCTCCCAGCAGCAGGAAGCAAAAGCAGTGAAATTATGCCTAGAACATATGATGGAAATAATCTTTTAAGAAGTAAATAAAATGTAAAAATAGGAAGTTCTGCACATTGCTTACAACAAAGCTACTTTTTAAGGATACTGGGCCTACACTGAAAAGGGCATTTTTCGTCCAAGAAAATCCATTTTATAATCTCACTAGTATCCCCTCCTCCATCCCCTTGCCTTCCTCGCTGGCTGGAGTGCATTCATCTCTCTTTGCCATCAATATATCCATCTATCAGGCTTTAAAACTCTCCTGTGCATTATTGATGATCAGCAGAGAAACAGCTGGTGGGCTTTTCCTGTAGCCATTGTGAGTTTCTTCAAGGGAGAAAGTGGTTTTTAAAAGTACAATAAATTGAAGAGAGTTATTTATACACACTTACTCTTAAAGTTTATTACACATCCTTCTGGGTGTTGCATTCCAGAGGAAACTGCAGGAAATGAACTTTGCAAGCTGTGCAGACTGAAAGTGTGGCTTTTTCTTGGAGGCATTTGCAACAAATACCTTGTGCTTACTCCCAGGCACACCTGTAAATGAACTTCAAATGCAGATACTAATTACTCTAAGTGAAGGTAGAAGTAATTTCTGATGTCCTCCTCCTTTTAATTTCCATATTGGGCAAGATAAATGTGTATTACCTTGCAGGGGATTAGCTGCAACCTAAGCACTTTATCCTTCAATGTGCCCCTGCAGTTCTGGAACTCCTTCTTCAGGATCACATTTCAGGCAGGAAAATATTATGTTCATATCCACGACCAAGTTGGAGCTGAGATGTTGACAGGGCCATGTAAGGTGGAAATGTTGATAGACAGAGCCAACATGTGTTTTGTCAATTCTCCTTCCAATGTTTTTTCCACTTGGCTTAGCACCAGACACAAGGATAAATTCTGCTCGTACTAGTTTGAAAGTATGTAATTTAAGAAACTCTTCAGCTAGATAATGATATTTTCATATTAAGGAGTGTGGCATCAGTGAAAGATTAATCTTATCTGCAGTTGTTGTGAACTGGGCCATGATGTGTATTGCGGTGCATTTTATAAATATGAGGTGATAAATAATTCAGGCTGAAATTTTTGCTTTCTGGATTTGGTACTAATTAGGCATGGCCTGAAAAAGATCAGAAAAGTTCAGGATCATGGAACATCTGAAGGTTTTCCTGCCCACTCACACCAGACGGAGAATTCACGTGGCTTTCTGATCCTAATAGCCACAAAACTTCATCTGAAACCAGCATATTCTGTGTGTTCATACCAGACGTGGGACTCCCTCTTGATGTCGGTGTTTTATGTAAAGATCAAGGGGAAGATTGAACCCATTTTCTTTAAAGTGGTTTCAAGATGTTCCTCATATAAACCTTCAGGGACTGATGGAGGGTAAGGGAATGGAGGAGGACTGGGAGAGGAAGGAAAAAGGCCTGTCAAGAGTAGCACACAATGTAAGTTAATAGCAGTCTGCCATCCTTTTATGATGTCGTGACTGCCACCCATCAAGACTCCTGTTGAGGACAGTGACCTTCTGGGGGAAGGTAATTTTCAGGAGCTGAGTGTACCTTGCAGATGGGAAGATGATGAAGAGACTCCCACATATCAACCAGGAGATCACAAAGCTGTGCAAAGCAGCTGGATGCATAAATAAGCACACTGGCAACAGGCTGCTCCAAGACGTGCATGTTCCTTTTCCACTGGGTTCCATGGGGAATTGCACGTGTGCAGCCAAAGGCAGGAATTACATCAGATCTAGAGATGACTGAACCCCGGTGCTACTGCTGAAAATTACCCAGCCAAGCACACAGGCACGTGGAATCACAAATGCCTTTGGAGGAAGCACAGCAAGCAGGACACTTGTGCCTAGAAGTCAAAAAACACACTGGATAAAGGCACTCACGTGGTGCCAAGTGCAACTTGTTCAAATGTTGGCCAGAATCAGATCTGTGACCTGACGCAGAGGTGAGCCCCCTCCACATGAAGGAAATGTGGGATGCAGTAACACCAAGGGCTCAGCCTTGCACTGGATGGAGTTCTCCAGCTTGCACCAGTACTGCATCCACCTGTACAAATAGTACCCTGGACATCCAAAGGAGAGATGTTCATATCGACTGCTGATTTAACAAAGAAAAGTGTAGCCCTCTGAGGATCAAGTCTTGACCAATCAGACTGTTTTCTAAAGATTAATAAGGGTCTCTCGCTGCTGCTCTGCCTTGAATTTTATACACAGACACTTCTGTGCTTGCAGCTCTGCGTGTGTGTGCACAGGTACCTCAGAGCTCCCAGCATACCAGTCATTTGTGGAAGAGGTGTTATTTTGTGTACATTCAGGTTAGAATGAAAATGCTTGAAGTTGGAGTGCTTCGGTGCTAATTACATTTGGTTAATTAGGGATCCTGCACACACAGAATCCGTAGAGGAAAGCACAGAAACGCTGTGTGGTGGAGCAGCTCCTGGAAGCCCTTTGCAGGCAAACAGATCCTGGAGAAGCAGGCAGCAGTCTCATCTTTCCCAGGTGCAGCCTCCTCTCCTGGGTGCTCAGTGACAATGTTAAGGTCATAAATATCAATTAGCCTCCTCTTACTCAATAAATAAGCTGAAACTGGACAGGAAAGGACCAGCTGCCCTGGTGGCCTTGCTGGGTGAGCAGGGAGGACGTGGATGACAAAGTTCCTGTGGAACTGTGCTGGTGGCCCTGGAGGTGACAGCTCCAGGATGAGCTGCAAACCCCCTCGGGCTGGTCCTCCCTCCTCAGGGTGCTGCTGGCAGCATGTTTTGTCCCAGAAGCAGCTTTCTCACAGGTACCAGCTGGTTAAAATCATGCAGCCTTCAGCTGGCTCACTCAGTACAAACCTCAGTAGTTAACTTAGTCATAGCTGCTGGCCTGGCTTTTAATTTCTGGAGGTGTTTCCTTTTTGCTTGACCTGAGCCAGGTTGGGGCTCTCTGGGAAGCCAGACCCAGCCGTTGCCCGACCTGCCTCCAAGAGCCGGGTCCATCCTCTTCCCAGTGAGACATCCTGCTCCCAGACAGGTTGCAGAAGGAACGCCCCAGGCCTGGCTGCTCTTCACATCCGTGTGATGCGTCTGTGCCTCAGCTTAATTGGGGCACGTGTGTCTTTTGTAACCTTTCAGCTGTTACAGGGGCATTAAATAACAAGCGATCTGCGGGGGGATATGTTCGTGCCTCTAAATGTTAAGGTCAGTTAAAATCCTGTTTATCTGAATTCCTTTAATCTGAAATGCTGTCTTATCTGCAGCTTGTTCTGCCTCTCTCTTTTTGTCTGGCGCTCTGGTTTTGCAGATGCTATCTCAGTTATCCACTGAGCTGGTTAATCAGAGGCTTCTCTCAATAGGCAAAGCCAAAGTTTATTCAGTTTATTTTAACATCCCAAAGATGTGGGAGGGAAATGGAGTGCTGCTGTGAGGTGGAAAACATAAAAGGGTGCATCCCATAGTTAATTATAAAAGAAGCCCTCATAGATTTTCCTTAATTAATCAGGATGGCAAACACAGGTATGGAAATGATCTGTGCTGAGGAACAAACATCTTGTTATTGCCTTGGCGCTTTTCACCTTCAGGCTTCATTCCTGTCTCATAGGAGCAGCCTCCCCCTTTGCTGTTACATACAGGAAATCAAAATACATATTTCCCCGTCCTTCACAACCTCGATAACTTCCATGCATTGCCAGCAACATAAACCCTAATTGTCTCTTATCATGTCCAGGTCTGCAGCCCAGTAGTTGTGGGAGTCTGGAGTTGTAGGATTTCCACGTGTGATGGTCTGAGGGAGTTAATGGGGTCGCTGGGCACAGGTCAGGTGAGCTCTGAGGGGTGATGTGGTTGTGAGCGTTTGCAGGCTGCCAGTGACATCTGCACTGTCACTCAAACACAGAAACATGTTTCTTCCCTCCTGTGGACACATTAATTCAGGAAAACTGATAAGCCTGTTACTCAAGGGAAGGCCTTTTTGAATTTTAAAGAAACAGTGACCACTTTGACGGGGAGCCCTAAGGTATTTTTAACTTCACTTTCTCGGAGTTCTTTGCAAGAAGGTGAAAAACATTTGAAATAATAAAAAAAACCCCACCTTTCCATAAAATGCATTTTGTTTGCACTAATATGACTTTTCTTCCATTGCAGTATTATCCAATTTATAATCTTAGGGCCAGATCCTGTCCCCAGCTGTACTGGGCTGAAGCCCAAATAATTCTCTTGTCATTAATAGATCAGCCCCACGAGCATGTTGATATAATTGGGAGCTGACTTTTCCCTGAATCTTTAAAGCCAGAAAAGAATCTGGGACTTGTTTCATGCACCTACAGGTTTTTAGCTGAAGATCCACAGTGTTTTAGAATTCACAGTGTCGTAGGTTGGCGTTTTCTTTTTTTTACCTCAGACTGTGTCATACCATTGGTTTGTAACACAGAGCCTAAAATATCAGAATGGAGCAATAGTAAGTTCCTATTAAACATGCATTTTCTAGATGTCTAATCCCATTATCTACACCATAGTTTGCATTTATCACTTTTGGCAGTCCTATCCCAGATTTTTAAATTAATAATTTATTTCCGTGATTATTCTGTATCCTTACATTAGCTTTAAAGAGACAGGAAAACTAGAAATTTCTAGAGTCAGTCTAAAATGGTGCATTTTAGCCTCTCTTCTGGCCTCTGCCTTTCTAATGTGGGAATCTTTTCCATATGAAAAGGTGTGCTTACTCTCTGGATTCGACAAGTGCCCTTTAGTCTATGAATGTAAGATAAGCTTATTAGAAATTAGCTTTAATTTTTCATTGACTTAATTTCAAGTGAGTTGATAAGATTTTAATGTCAGGCTGCGCTTAAAAATTCTCTCTTTGACAGGAACCTTTAAGGATGGTTCCTGCTGATACAGGGCTAGTTTTCAAAAATCTGAATTATGAAGTTATATCAAAGACTTCATTGATGTCCTGACATTAATTATGGCTGTGTCTTCCTTGGCAGGTACTGGGGGGGGGGCTCCTGGTTCTCGTCTGAGTGAGGTTTGGTTGTGTTTGTCCTGTGCCAGACTTTTTATATATTTCACCTTTTGTGAAATCAGTTGGATTTTTGCCACTCATTCAGTGGGAGTTGGATCAGACCCTTAGACTATAATTAGCATCTGCAGTAAGGCTACTGCCTAACTTCAGCATGTATGTAAATCATTGCAGTATTAGTCTTACAAACACAGAAGATATACAAGTTCACTTATCTTTGTATTTATTTTTAGGTTTATTTTCGCTTATTAAAGGACAGCTTTTAAATTGATGAGAAAAGACATGGCTTGGATGGCATCCTGGGTGATGCTAATTAATGGGTTCTGAAAACATGGAACTCCATCCTAGAGGTACCCAACCCCTTTCCATTTCAGTGTGGAGCCATTCTATATATAAGCTTGGCTGTGTGTACAACAGTCACCTATAAATAAATGTGGGCGAGAAACGGTGAGAAATTATTTGTACACATTTCAGCAGACTAAATCCTGGATGTTTGGCGTGCTGTGTGTGGAAGGAGAAAAGGAAGGATCACTCAGTAAACAGCCTGCAAGCTGAAGTGGGGTGTGTATAAATATATATAGTGAAGAGAGACTATTGACAAGAGCATGTAGTGACAGGACAAGGGGGAATGGCTTCAGACTGACAGGGTAGGGTTAGATGGGATATTAGAAAAATAGAAAAATTCTTTATACCCTCCTCTTCCCTGGGAGGGTGGACAGGTTCTGTCTTCTCTGCCCCAAGAAGCTGTGGCTGCCCCATCCCTGGAAGTGTCCAAGGCCAGGTTGGACAGGGCTTGGAGCAACCTGGGATAGTGGGAGGTGTCCCTGCCCATGGCAGGGGGTGGAATGAGCTGATCTTTAAGGTCCCTTCCCACCCAAACCATTCTGGAATTCTGTGGTTCTATTATATATATATGTTATTCTGTGGTTCTATTATATATATATGTTATATATGTGAAAGAGTTTCCCGTGAGAAACATAAACATCTTCCTCCCTGTTCTACACCAAGGAGAAGAAGTTGAATTTCGGTCAACATTATTAACACAGAAGGCTTTTGTTGTACACCAGCTCTTGCTAAGCTGCTCTTCCCTCGTGGCTCAGGGGCCGGAACATTTTGGCCAAGAAAACAACACAGCTTTTCCCACTTACAAGTTCCTCCCTCCTGTTTACCTGCTGATGGTCTGCTTGGATCTTTCCCAGCTTTCTCTTCCCAGTCCTGAAACTGTGTCCAGTGTTTGACGAGTAGGAAGGAATCACTCTAAAGGTGAAGAAGGGCTTGACTCGTTTTAGCACCATTTTCTTCAGGTGTGCCCCTTCTGCTCATGGAAACCTTTCTTCCTTCTGTAGTGCACCCTGGAGAATACCCTGGAGCAAAGGGAACCACATTATCCTTAATTTTAGCAAACATTTTGACTTACCTCATTTCTTGTGAGGTAGGTCTCTTGCCTCAAAAGCTTTTATTGCATAAATTCCCTGTGTTGAGTGATTCATATCTGGAGATTTCTCTCGATAATTAAAAATAGGGGTAGGATTAGAGCTCCACAGAGGTGCATTAGGCTCTGAGTATATCACTGGCAGAAAAACACTTACATTAATGGGTGCATAAATCGCCCATGCAAAGATGAGAGAAGGGACAAGTTAGAATTTTTCACTGGCTGCAGGGAAAGGCTTATTCTTCATTATTTAGGACCAGATCACAGAGCTTTCATTTGGACTGATGGGCTGTTACACTCAGGAGTTGCCTCTGTGAAGCCCATGGGTGAACGATGCCTGGCGAGGGAAGGAGGGGCTCCACGGCTCCAATGTGGGGGGGGAAATCAGTTAAAAAAGCATTTGAGAATACCACAGAAGTTCACAGATAATGTGAGTGTGGCTGCTGTTATCTCTGTTGAGCAGTTTCACTATATAAAAACAAAAATAGCTTATTTGCAGACTGGATGAGCAGCCATCAATTCTTAATGTTTCCATTTAATTTTATGAGAGATCCCTTTATGTTTTCATCTATCTGCTGCCCTCCCCACACTGATTTTCTCATTCTTCAGCATTCTTAAATGCTGAGCTGTCAGGAATTGAGCTGTGGTGCTTCTGACTGGATTTCAGTCACATACTTCAGGGTTTGCCTCAGGTAGGAATAAATATAAAGATGCAAAAAGTGATGGAAAAGCATCAAGAATTCTTTGTGAACTCTTGTTCGTGCGTTGTCATAACACCTCTGAGCAGCTGATCCACGGCTTGGACAGGTCTGTCTTTATGTTCTTACTGAATTTTCTGCTACCGTAGGTAGACTCAAGCAGCAAAATAGGAAAGCACATGGATCTAATCTCAAATACAAAGCTTATTTAAGTAGAATTTACAGGGACAACATAAGTGTAACAGCAGTAAGTACTGGGGAAAGAGAAGAGAATGAGGTTGAAAGGCCAAAGATCAAAGATCCCAGCCAAGCGTGACTCACCAAACTCCGGCCTCCGCAGCATTGCCTGCAAAATCCAGTGCCTATTTTTGCATAAAAAGCAGTTCTTTCCAAAGCTATTCAAATGCCAGAAATAAGAGATTATTATGACTTCATGTCATGTTGAAAGACAGGTGGAGGAGAGCACAATGTTTGTGTTGGATTCAAACGTCTGCTGAAATTGTTCCTGTCATTCCTAATTGATGTTGCATCTGTCTTTACATTGGGACTGTTGAGGGGAAAGAGAAAAAAAGCTGAAGATCTTATTCAGAGAAATAATTACAGTTATACACTGCTAGATGTAAAATTAAAGTACATGGGGGGGAAGGGAGTTACATCCTATAATTTATCAAATTCCTCCGTCCCTGAAAAGTAATTAGATGCTGGGCAGCACACAGGCACTGCTGCAGAGGCTACTGTCAGGGGGATAGCAGTGGTCAAAAATAGGCCACTGGTTCTCATTTATTCCGTCCATTTTTGCTCTTCTATTGTGTTTGGAGTATTAGTTCCCAACTATCCAGAGACACAGCACAGAAACAATGGCAGCCTTTATTAAGAGCCAGAGACATAATCCCCAGGCACGAGTGCAATTGCAGAAGGAAGCTGGAGAGGGGAAAAAGGGAATTTTACTTACGTCTGCCTCTCAGGAATTTCACCCTCCAAAGTCCTTCAGTGTGATGTAGTTACAGGCAGCACTAAATCTGCATTAGTTTGACAAACTTTCTTGAAGCCACTGAAGATTATTAATGGAAGCAGCTTATGAAGGAGATCTTCAATAGGTGCCTCACATCCCGGTTGTACTGGCTTGGAGGTTTTTTTTTTTTCCTTTTTCTTGCTCCTTTTCCTGATGGTTGTGTGGATGTTTAGCTTAATCCATCCCAGCCTGAGTTGTAAATTTTATTACAAAGAACCAACTTCACCTGGTAAAAATTGAAGCTGCTTCATGAAAACCAGTGACATTGAGGCACCAGACACCCCCTCTCTGGCCACTCTGCAGCAGAGCTGGGCTGTAATACATGATTTATAGTATTGGGATAAAATATTTGTCACTTGGTGGGTTTCCATCAGCCAGTGCTCTTGCCAGACACTAAGTTGATCCAAGGGCTGGAGCCCCTCTGCTCTGGAGTCAGGCTGGGAGACCTGGAGAAGAGAAGGCTCTGGGGAGACCTGAGAGCCCCTTCCAGGACCTAAAGGGGCTCCAAAGAGAGCTGGAGAGGGACTTGGGACAAGGCTTGGAGGGACTGGACCAGGGGGAGGGCAGAGTTAGGTGGGATGTTGGGAAAGAATTGTTCCCTGTGAGAGTGAGGAGGCCCTGGCACAGGTTGCCCAGAGAAGCTGTGGCTGCCCCATCCCTGGAAGTGTCCAAGGCCAGGTTGGATGGGGCTTGGAGCAGCCTGGGCTAGTGGAAGGTGTCCCTGCCCATGGCAGGGGGTAGAACAAGATAACCTTTAAGGTCCCATCCAACCCAAACCATTCTGGGCTTCTTTCCCTCCTCTACCTCTCTCCCTGCTGCTGTCCTTTATCAAGATGCCATTTACAGTTCCACACTGGGAGATTCCTGCACAACCCACTGGCTTCCCCTGTGGGGAATCTGGGCTGGAGTTACACCAGACACTCCCCGTGTCCCAGACAGCAGCTGCTTGGCCACTTGGTAGTAAACTGTCCTGGTAGTAAACTGTCTCCTGTAAGGAGAAAGACCTTGGAAGAGCTGTCCCATGGAGCTGTCCCTAGAACTGGGCAGTTGTGACTGCTCTGGTGGGTTCAGTTCAGCCCACATTGGGTTTTCCACAGCACTTCAGGCCCTTAGGGCTGGTTTTCCTACCCACTGTGTGTGCAGAGGAGGCTGGTGTGGGGAAGGGGGAGCGAAGCCACTCCTGGGACTGTCAGCTTAGCGCCCTGTACAGAGCAGTCCAGAGGGCAGCAATGGAAATCCCACTGGAGAGCAGCCAGTGTTTGCAGAAATCCAATACCCCAAATCCACACCAGGACAGGGAGGGCGTGTGGCTGCTGTGTCACAGACTGAATTAAAGCCGCAGTGGACTCTGCTCTTCCCTGGGCTCTGCGTTACTGCAAGAGAGTGCAAATCCTTTGCCCACATCCTGTGAATAACTACAATTTTATATAAGTTATGTGAATTTCATTTACAATTCACCCCCAGAACATTGTTTAAGAAGGTCTTGGAAGTGTAATTTTATACCAGTGTCTGCAATTGTGAACCACAGCCTCAGGCTGGAAGATAATTCCCTGGTATCCAGGCAATGGAGTTTATGTATAGAACTGCTTCCTGCAGCTTCAAGGACTTCTTCTTCTGATAGTTGTCTTTCTAATTTCTATGTCATTGCTTGTGAAACCAGGATTTTGTTCATAAATTAGGAACCTGTGGTTGTAAGGCGAGATAATGCAGAGGTGTGTCAACTTCAGCAGTTTTTATAGTTCTGGAAATTGAAAACTAATTGCTTATCAGAAATGTTCATCAGCAAGGCTCAAAGTAAATATTCAAGTTTTACATTACAGAAGGTTCCTGCTTCACTGACTCTGACTGTAAAGTACCTGGGAGGGATGGACTCCCCCTTTGTGCACCACCAGGGCAGGGAATTGTGAAATTAAGGTGCTTTTTCTAGCACAGTTCCATAAGACATGCATGTCCAGGTGCAGTTTCAACTTCTCCTTTACATTTGCAATTCAGTGTGTGTGGGAGCCTCCGAAAAGGAAATCTTCCATGAGAATTAGCTTGGAGTAATATAAAGTAATAAAAACTGATTGCGGCCCCATCCGGGTTGTCTTTGGGAAATGTATAAATAAATAAGTGCTGTAATGGGTGTCAGTGGCTTCTAGAAGGTTTGCTTTTCTCCCTTTACGTTTCCTTACAACAATCAGCTCCACAATGACTCATTGCCTTCGTTAGGAGTGGGAAGACATCCCTCATTACTCATTACTAAAGGAAGGACTTTGCTGCTGCAAGGAACAGCCCTGGCATTTTAATTCGGGTTCCTTCCATGAGAAAGGAGCCAGTGTCATTCTTCCCCAAACTTTGTCAAAAAGAGACAAGAAATAATGCTGTTTAATTGTCCCAGTTTATAAATAGCCCATTCACAGTGACAGAATTGTAATTTTAATGCTGCAGTCGGGAGGAAAAATACACATTTTTCTACATTTGTGCCTGAATTTCATCTCTGGGAGCTCATGCTGAGACGCTCAAAGCTATAAATGATCATATATGTGAATTTATAAATACAAAATGCATTTATTTATTTACAATTTATTGTCTGACTTTTTAATTACAGAGCCACTGTAGATATATTACATAAATGCACACACAAAGCATTTGTTGTTTAAGTAATCCAAGGATATATTTGATTTCAAACTGAGCAGGGAAGACTGTTTAAAATAATTGTTTTTCTTGATTTTACTAATACAAATGCCCCTTGTCTCTTTTTGCACTCCCCTTTTTCAGATTTATTTACTTAGATAGGAAGGAATTGAGCTTGTATTAAGTTTTTACTGTATTTTAATGTGGTTTTTATTAAGCTCTACAGCACAGACCCTGCCTCTTTATAAATAAAGCTATGATCATGTATTACTAGAAACCACATTTCAAACTGTACTTTTGCCAGACTTGGTTAAGATTTTCTAGGAAGGGACATTATAATTGTGTGATTAATCTTCAGAAAAGGGAAATTTTGGCTCTGCAGTATTTCTTACTGTATTAACTTCAGAGATTTATAAAACCAACTTGAAGCTGCACTGTAAGTGTATTTATAATGACTTTTAGCTGATTTAATAATCCTCCAGGTTGGGCGGCTGTACAGATCACAGCCTCCCGACTGCAGTGCGTTACCTGTGGCATCCAGATGAAGTTATCAGAGGCGCAGGAAATTACTTGGGATTGTGTTTCTCCGTGGAGATGCACTAATCCAACCTCTGGCCGCGGCGGGGGCTCCCGGAGCCCTTGGATGCTTTTATCCCCTTCTGCAGCGGGGCCGTGTGCACGGATGATAAAGAACATCTTGCTGCTGACAGCCCGGCCGAGGCGCGTGGGCCCCACCGGGTCAGCCAGGAGGGGCCTGGCGCGGTCGCCTTGGCAGGAAGATTTTCCAAGCTGGGTCTGTGATTCGTTTTTCCTGGTGTTATCAGTCCCCCCTGCCAGTGCCACTCCCTGCAGCTGGCACTGCTTAATGACCCTCTTAGTTCATGATCCTGCAAGTGGTTTTCCGTCCACGGAGCCCTTGATCGTGCCAATAGCTCTGCTAATTGGAGGTGTTGGTAGTGCCTTGTCCCAGCAGAGCACGAGCCTCTCTGACAGGGTGTGCGGGACCACATCCTCAGATCCCACTTGTGTGTGACAAACCGTGGCACAAGGTTGTTTGTTAAAAGCCACCAATTAACACAAAACCGGCTGAAACCACGCTAGAAGCCTCATGTTAACTTTTTTGGCCCTGTGCTTCTTTCGGTGTTTCCAAGCTTTGCTTTTCATAGCAATAAATATCAAACAACAACCCTGGGAACGACCGGAGCTGGATTGGCAGGTCTCAGTCTCCGTTTAACATGCAGATGCTCAGCCTGTGCTCACATATGGCCACTTGCTAGATCAGAACTCAGCTCATTATCACAGAGCTGGAGAGCTCTGGGTGGACGTGGGGTATGTGCACAAAACCCCAGAGCACAGTACTGTAAGCAAGGAAGGGAACAGAACACAGCACAGAGCTGAATTTACTTGTGTTCAAGAATCCAGACACTTCAACATGTTTTTCAGAGCCCTGATTTTTCTTTTTTAGGCCTTCCAATTCACAACAGGTAAGTAATCAGGCTTCAATCAACTGCCTATTTCCAGACCAGTTATTTGAGCTATTTTGTGACTTTAAAGCAATTCCTGACCTTCATCTCTGAGATGACATGCAGAGTTTCTTTAATGGTGCTGAGGACTGAACAGGAGCCCACTAACACCTACAGAACTCACCTCTCTGGCGTTTTCTTAATTTTCACTTTATTAAGCAGATAAAAGGAGAGCTGTTTCCTTCCCAGGCTCCCTCGGTGGCTCTGTGAGGGACTGCGAGGCATCAGTCCAGCCAAAAGTTTCTTTGATCAGTATGAGAGTAAGCTGTGGGGAACCTAATGTGTGTCTTTATGTCCTTAGGCATCCACTGTGACAACATCTGCACCCAGGGCCGCTGGGGCCCCAACTGCTCCATCTCCTGCAGCTGTGAGAACGGGGGATCCTGCTCCCCAGAGGATGGCACCTGTGACTGTGCCCCGGGATACAGGGGACCCTTGTGCCAGAGAAGTAAGATTTTCCATACATGGCAGGACCAAAGCAGGTGGAAATGCTCCTTTGTGACACCAGTCAGACAAACCCACAGTTTCTGAGCTGCTTTAGCTCCCTAAGGGCAAAGCATAGCCTAAAAAACGCTTCTGGATCGGGAAGTCGAGGCTCCACTGCACTGAGCCGTGCCTTGTGTTTCTTCTTCTGGTCTGCTGCACCTGGAAGTCACAGGTGACCTGGAAGGAGCAACACCTTTCCATACCAAACCTGGCAGGACACGGATCTGCAGTGAAGTCAGGGAGACCTACAGGAGACCTTTTAAACAGAGTCAGCCAGAGCCTGTCACATAATGACAAGTGGATGAGCCTTGGCGTCAAAATAACAAGGCGATGTTTTCTTATATGCCAGAAAAAGAAACACAGCAGCCTGAAATAGCTCCTGTCTGATGCTCTGCTGCTACGTATTAAAATGTGCCGAGCAGATAAAAACCCTCTCATTTGCTTTATCTGGGAAGCTGCATTTGCCCCATAGGGACCCTAATTCACTGATCCAAACTACACACAACCATCTTCCTGTGTAAACAAGAAGTGGATTTGTCTTTCTTTTTCTGCAGCAGCTCTTCTTCTTCTTCTTCCTGTAAGACATTCTGCGTTCCCAGTTCATACAGCCCCTTTGATTTCACCAGTTACACTCAACACTAGAACACACTCATCTCTAAAAATAATTTGTAGCTGACAGTTTTTATTTAAAGCCATTATAACGATGACCTCTAGCACTGCTGTAGTTAATGGCCTATAAGCATTTCCATTATAAACCCCAATTTTCAGGTGCTTCAGCATATCTGTGTAGCTGTAAAACCTCTCTCCAAGGCTAAAATGTGGCTCTCGGAGCTTCAGGGAATTGGGGAAGAAAATGTTTCACGAATTTGAAACCTTAAGAGTGCAAAACTTCCAGAAGTTAATAGTTTCTGACCTTTCTGAGATGAAAAAAACCCAGCTTAGTTTTATCAGCTGATGGCACATAGGCTACAAGAGGCAAACCTTGTTCCCAGTTTGCAAGCCCAGTAATCAGGCTGCTCCCTGAGGATGTTTGCTAGGGATCTAATGGGGAGAAATCTTCTTCCTGAGGATGCCTCTGCTGTTGCCTCATGTTGCTGAAATGCCTCTGTGAGCACGTGGCATGGGAATTCAGCTTGCTTCCGTCTCTTCTGTGGGATTCAGGCTCAAGCCTACCTGGTGAGGAGGACACCTCCATGGGTGAGGGCAGCTTTAGCTTGCTAAGCTTGCTCTCAAAACCATCCCCATTTTTCTCTTGGAAATTCATTTAGAAACAGAATTTAGCCTGTGCAGGGCAGCACTGAAGATGATACTGAAGATGATTCTCAGCCAACTTGTTCTGTCGGTGTAATCAGGATTACATGAGGCACCGGGATGGTTTAGTGCTCTTAAGCCTGCAGAAATGTCTCCAGCAATGATCCAGGGTGTTTTATGGCTGGTATATATATCAACAGACCTGTCAGCTAAGTTCCAGCTGGAAATGTGCAGTGGTGTAAGAGCCTGACACCCTCTGTGAACACACAGACCAAGAGAAAATTCTCATTTGGTGGAAAAATAGGAGGGACGTGATAAAGTAACCACTGAGCTGGAACTGTAGAACAGAGAGTCACAGGAGTAAAAATAAAAACACATAAAGTCATTTTTACAGTCACTTACTGCAATTTAACATTTCTTTGTGTTATCTGTTGCAGTGAATGTTTGGACAGTGGATGGTTTTTCACCCTGTATGTGCTTAGAAGCAGGAATCTGTGTTTAGAAGAGATACTGAGCAGTAATCTTGGCTCTATACCCTGTGTACAAATTCTGTAATAATCTCAGGTTTTAGGCAAATTAAGCACACAGTTCATGACAGGTTTCCTCGGCTATCCTGTGTCATTACTGATGCAAATCAGGTGATTTTATATGCTGTTACCATAATTACCATCTTTAGATTCTGTTCATCACTGATGGCTGCTGCTCCTGCCATGACATCTATAAACTGTCTGCCCCAGGTGAGCACAGGTATCACACCTCAGGCTTGGAAATCAGCTTTTGGCATAGTTGTTTAGACATAAAATACTCTTTCCTAATACACCTTGTCTGAATGCTCAGCTCAGTTTCTAAAGGAAACGGTATTCTGAGTTTCTGTTGTCTCTACATGTGTGTGTTTCTCTTCCTATCTTAAAAGCTTTGGAATGTGTTATTATCCATATCTGCAGTAGGCTCTGAGGTCTCAAATGTCTTAAACTCCCATGTTTTGTCAGAGAGTTTATCTGGATCAGGCTAGAGAGACTCAAATGAATGTCCTGAGAGAGAGAGGCTGCTGAGAACTCCACTGTATTATTGAATAGCCAGGGACTTAGATGAGGTAGGAAGGTGGAAATGCTTGAACACAGGAGCAGTTTTCCTCAGAGCTTGCGCTTTGTTAGACATGGAACAATCCAAAAGGCTTCATCCTTTCAGCTGTCCACAAAACCGTGTTTTTATAAATTAAGAAATAATGCTTTGGGATTAAGACAGAGAATTCTCGGGCTCTCAGCAATGAGAGAACTTCGGAGAACCCATGACAGCTGATTTTGTTTTGTTTCCAGTTTGCCCCCCTGGTTTTTATGGACACCACTGTGGCCAGCCCTGCCCCCAGTGTGTGCACAGCAATGGTCCTTGTCACCACGTGTCGGGACACTGCGACTGCCTGCCTGGATTCTTTGGCCCTCTCTGCAACCAAGGTACTGAGCCCCAAACCCCCAATTTCCACCTCCTTTCCTAAGTGTCCGTGACTTTGCAGCAAGGCCCATCACAAGGTTCCTGCCTTTTTTCCCTTGTTTCAGCAGTTTAGATCCCAAGAAATTCTTTACTTCAGAAGGGAAATGCAAATAGGTACTTAGTCACCCTTTTGTAAATATGATGCGCTCCTGGTTTCATAAATCCAGGTCTGCAGTGCTGGATTGAACTGACTGTGCAATGAGACACCTGCTGTAAATACATCAGCATCCAGTGGGGTCATTTTTCTTTCTGCTCAGCCTCTCCTCCCGTGCATGTTGATTTGTTGATGGCACCTCTGTGTGATCTTTTGCAGCAGGTTCTGGTTAAGGGCAAGGCCAGCTCAGGTGCACAAGCCCAAACACCCAGTTACTATTTCCACCTCATTTCCACTGTGTAGGACCTGGTTGGGAATAGCTGAAATCATGGACACGAGTGCAGGAGACAGAAAAGTTTGCAATGAGGCAGAGAAAGTGAGTTAATTTTCACAGGTGAAGAGGAGCTTCAACTCCCCCACATGTCCATCCCCTTGCTGGTCCTTTGGAAGTTACTCCACTTTTAACTGTGTTTCATTTTCAGTTTTATCCTAAAAATACCCACAAAATCATTCAGTGTTCTGCAGTCTCAGTGGTTGCATCCTGCTGGGTATTTCCTACACAGGAAGTCACCATCCCTGCAAAAATTGAGTGACACTTTTTAATGAGCTGCTTTTCAGTAAGTTGGGAGTTGCAGGCAGCACTTATGCAAAATCATTAAACATGGAGTAAGTATAGCCATGTTTTCTTTTTCCTGTGCTGTATAGTCAACTAAACATTATACCAATTAATTTATTAAAATGAACATATTTCAGTGAATTTGTCCAGTTTATGTGAAACGTTAGCCAGATTTCAAAGCATAAGCAGGTCTAATTATCCTCTTAAGAAAACTATTTTATTTTTGCTCAGATGTTCAGCACTTCTGGTTTTACTTTGAAATGTTGATCTATCCAGTAAATTAATTTTAAAATATTCATGTCCTAATTAAAATCAATTTGTGTTGCCGTTTGTCATAATGAGTTAACATGTAACTTTATTTTGTGGAAAGAAAAATGTTAATTAATGTTTTCCATTAGAAAAACGTGAAACGAAGATTTCGCTTTGCAATTTTCATCTCCTTGTGCCATCTCCTTCCTGGCAGCAGGAGCATTCTTCCACCAGCAGCACATGCTTGTGAGGAGCTGTGTAACCCCCAGAATTGCACGGGATTCCGAGCTACAAATGACTAAACAGCTGTTTTATGAATATCTTTCACAGCCATGTAGCAAGATGGATTGATAATAACCTGTTATCGCTGGTGGAACACACCTGACATCCCACCGGGACTTTGGGAGTCCCACTTCAGAGCTTTTATGGCTAATTAACATTGCTATCTGTGCTGTACAATCAGATTGCTCCCGAGGAAAGCGGCACTAGGTCTTGCTTTACAGCTCTGTTTAAAACTGGTTGAGACCTTGAAGAAGTGCTGGTGTTTGGATCCCACATGCTCACCAGAGAGCTGACGTGTCGGTCCACAGCCAGGTTGTTTCAATTAAGGGGAACAAGCATTTCCTCGTCCCGTCTGTGCTGACATTCCAGAGGGCATCATCCCATTTCCCAGAGACAGGAGGTGCTCCCAGGGAAGGAACAGCTCTCCCTGTGTGCACCAGAGCGGTGCTTTTGTAAAGTGTGACCCGATGCCTTTGCCAGCAGCTCTGTTTGGATCACAAATCTCGTCCTGATCCATTAGTATTCCATATTGCAGTACAAATCAGCTCCTATTCTAAGGAAGTCTTTAGACAACTACTTTTTTTTGTACCTATAAAAAAATCATTGAGGTGATGTTATCTGTCTCCATCTTAAAGATGCCATAAATAGTGCATGGAGCTGCTGGATACGGAGCGTTGGAAGTGACGAATGGTGTGGCCTGTACGAGAGGCTGGGCTGACAGATCATTTCAGTTTTTGCTCTGCCTGTGATTTGAGGGCTTTGCTTCCCTCCTCTCTTTGTGTCTGTGTATTGTTCTTTTCATCGTGGCTGTATGTTGGGTTTAGTTTTATCTCTTTTCAGTTAGTAACTGTTCTGTTTAGCACATAATTTGAAAGCCAAACCCAACTTTATCCACTCCTACAGATAAGTCCACAGTATATAGAAATACAGGCAGAAAACAATACTCTGCACATTCTTGGCTTTCTGCTTTAGTAAGAATAGAGGATGGCATATTATATAAAAACCAATGAATCACAGCTCAGGATTTCAATCTGTGGCTGATTCACAGTCAGGATAGATTGAGGTCACCTGCAGAGACTACTTTTGAGAAAGTGAGAGAGGCTGAAGTGGTAAAACAGCTGCATAATTCAGGGAAGTGCCTTAATCACTTTTTTGACATTGCTATTACTTACCAGGATACAAGTCCAGTTCCATTTGTTACACTCTTTGCAAAGATGGACTGTATGTTTTATCTTGTTTTGAAAATACATCTGTTTTTGTCAGGGAACACAGCCAATAAGAGCCCAGAAATGAAACATTTCATTCGTTACTGAGCAGAGCTTTCCATCAACTTTAACGTTAAAGATTTCCAATAATTTGGTGGGAGGTTGAAGATCTACATGTCTATTAGTTTTCTGTCACTGTGCTTGGGCTCTTAGAGGATGACTCTGGAAAAATAAATTTAGAGTTTCTTTTCTTCCAACTTCAGGACTAAGCCAGGTGGGCACACCAGGGATAGGTGCTGATTTTTTTGGATGCAGCACATCTATTTAACAGCTCTCAGTCAAACATATATATAATCCTTGGGAACCACATTTGCAACCTAACTGCTTCCCCTTTCCAAGTGTCCAGATCAATCCCTTCCAGCCACTCACTTGTGTTTGCTGCTGCTCATTGAATTCCTCTCAACTTCCCTGTTCTCTTCCTCTGCCAATAACCTGTTTTCTCTGTCTCTCCTCTTCTCATCCTTCCATAATGCCCTTCCATAATTGGAATCTTCTAACTATATTGGCTTCATTTTCCAGCAGAAAAATGGATTTTGAGATTACTTTTTCCTATTGTTTTTATGATTGGAATGTGAGTAAAAAAAAAACCCAAAAAAAAAAGGACTCGAATACTTTCTGCCTTTTCCTTCTTTCCGGAAGAGTTTTTGCCCGTTTGGCTTCATCAAAGAAAAATGTTGCGATTAATTTTATCTCTTGATTGCTAAACGTTAAACTGTGACTTCTTCATATCCGTTCTGAAGAGCCTTCAGCAAACTGCCTTGTGCTTCCAGTGTGTCCCAGTGGGAAATACGGGAAGGACTGTGCCGAGGTGTGTCAGTGCACCGAGAACGGGACGTGCAACCCCATCGATGGATCGTGCCAGTGCTTCCCAGGCTGGATAGGCATGGACTGCTCTCAGAGTAAGCAAAGGGTTGTTCTCCCGCCTCTGCTTCAAAAGGAACTAGTTTTGTGTTTGCTTAGTGTTTTCTGAAAGTTAGAGACAGGTTCTGGGAAAAATCCCTGATGTTTTACAGCCACTGCCTTGCTCTCTTTGTGGCTTATTTCTCTTAATTAATCCAAGTTAGCTCTGGATTGAATTAGTTTCTGCATTTGGAGTTTGCAGAAGCCGTGACTGGCTTTTATTCCAGGAAAGGGAGGTCACAAGCTCTTATCAGAAAAGAAAGCTCCACGCTCCCTTTTAATTTCTAGCTGCATTCCCTTTTATTTATTTTTTTGAAATAATTTTCTTTCAGCTATTACATTTAGAATTTATTAACCAGTAAATGTTTTCATGTACCAACCCCCCAGAACTGAGAAATTAGGCGGCTGAAATATTTCTATTAAATGTAATTTAATTGTAAAAGTCAGTGTGGGCTTGGAGGGATGGAGGATTTCTTCTTGAAAATTGCCCAGGTAGAAGATTGGCATTTGCTGATCCCAAAGTGTCATTTCCTGAGAGCATCCCTTAATTGAAGCTGGATCACAGAGGGAGGCAATATCCGATCATTCAGAAATGTTACTTCATATTCAGGATACAACTAGCATATTAGACAGCATTCCAGAGTAAAATATATTAAACTTCAAGTGATAAAGCAGGAATCGGATAAAAACAGATGGCTGTAATTTTGCTTTTATTGTGTGTCTTCCACAGGCAGAATATTGCTGCCACTCAAAAATGGGGGGGCGGGGGGGCAAAGAAAAAAAGAAAGCTGCTCAGATTCCTCGTTATATTTAGTCATGTAATTGGGCAATGAGTGTTAGTTTCTGTTAACCTTGACAGAAGATGGTTTTTCTTGGAGAGCGACCATTGCCAGCCCAGGAGGCAGAAGGACCTGGATGTAGCTGGTATGAGCCAAGGGGGAACGTGGCTGTCCCCTCAGTCACCTCCTTGTAAAGGGGGTGTAGCTCTCCCAGGGTGATCCTGGCCCACACCAGGCTCCCGTGGGCAGCTGGCCTCGCCTCCCGAGCTATTTCCGTCAGACCAGTTAACCTGGAATGACCCGGAGTCGGAGCTGCACAGGAGATGGTTTTAGCTCCGACTGCAGAGCCGGTTCTGGATTCACTGACAGACCCTGCAGCTCTGCCTTACACAGGAAAACTGGAACAGGCTCCCCACAGCACCAAGCCTGTCCGTGAGGCTCCTGGTGGGATTTTGGGGTGTGCTGTGCAGCGCCAGGAGCGGGATTGATGATCCTGATGGGTCCCTTCCGACTCAGCACATTCCATGATTCTATTTCTGGTTGCTTATGGCACGGATACTTTAGGCCAAGTCCTGTTCAGCTTTACGTTGTGTGAGTTCAGTGACCTTTTGTTTGATTAACGTCATGGCAGGGTTTTTTGGCTGTTCATTCTGGCTTTAGGGGTGTCTGTCATGTGCCAGAAACTTGAATTTGTCGTCCAAGTAGGAGCCATTGGCATCCACGGAAGTAGGCATGGTTTCTGTACTTTCAGGTTTCCTGGGAACTGTGCCTTATTAATTCAGGTCTTTAATAGCAAGCCATGGAAAGTGCTTTTTAAAGCAAAAATATAGTTGTTATATTGAAGGGCTATCATCATTTTGGATCTTTTAGTCTGGCACTAATAACTGTAACTTAGTGCATTCATTTTTTGGAGGGAGGCTTAAAATAACTTTTTAAAATGTATTAATATTGTACTTGTTGAAATATAAAATAGACCTGGAGATTTTAATTTAATATTGGTCCCATCAACAAAAGCAATCTGAATTTGTAGATGGGAGTTCATATTGGAAGAAGTTTTCTTTACATTTTTTACGTAATTGAAGCAGAATTCGGTGCTTCAACTGAATGTGGTAATTTTAGTGGCTGATTGCATTGCAAAGTAAACCTGAATAGCTGGGCTTTATTATGCAAGGATTCCAGAATGTCAAGAAGAAAATTAAATTACCTCCATATCTTACAACCCCAAGTCTAAATTGTCTTCACAGATAATGCCAGTAAGGCAGGGGGAGTGCCCAGAGCACACAGGGGGACGTGGTGCCGAGGGTCGCTGGTTCTGTGGTTCTCAGTGCAGAGCTGAGCTTTCCACATGACCTACCCGGGGAATCATGGAATCAGAGAATCCCAGGAATGTTCTCGGTTGGAAGGGGCCTTAAAGCTCATCCAGTCCAGGCAGGGACACCTTCCACTATCCCAGGTTGCTCCAAGCCCCGTCCAGCCTGGCCTTGGACACTTCCAGGGCTGGGGCAGCCACAGCTTCCCTGGGAAACCTGTGCCAGGGCCTCCCCACCCTCACAGGGGAGAATTCCTTCCCAATATTCCATCTATCTCTGCCCTCTGGCAGTGGGAAGCCATTCCCCCTGTGTCCTGTCCCTCCATCCCTTGTCCCCAGTCCCTCTCCAGCTCTCCTGGAGCCCCTTTAGGCCCTGGAAGGGGCTCTCAGGTGTCCCTGGAGCCTTCCCTTCTCCAGGTGAACACCCCCAGCTCTCCCAGCCTGGCCCCAGAGCAGAGGGGCTCCAGCCCTTGGAGCATCTCTGTGGCC
The DNA here is from genome assembly GCA_013396775.1 of Cephalopterus ornatus. Classification (NCBI taxonomy): domain Eukaryota; kingdom Metazoa; phylum Chordata; class Aves; order Passeriformes; family Cotingidae; genus Cephalopterus; species Cephalopterus ornatus. The sequence goes on from VZRE01001677.1 coordinate 116,794, forward strand.
TCCTCTGGACTTGCTGCAGCAGCTCCACATCCTCCTGCCGTTGGGGATCCCAGATCTGGAGGCAACTCTGCCGGTGGGGTCTCACCAGAACAGAGCAGAGGGGCAGAATCACCTCCCTTGACCTGCTGGGAAAAATCCCTGTGCCAGGCCTTTACAGCATGGGAGAAGCCACAGGTTGGCACCAGGGTTTGCAGAGCAGTTTCTGGCTTGGAAGAGCCAGTCACTGTCCGGGGGTCGCTGCAGCTCTGCCGTGTGAGGTTCTGCCTTCGCTGGTGTCTCACAGGTTCTCCCTTTGTCATTGTTCCTCCTCAGCACTAACACAGTATCACTGCTCTTTTTGTTTTTTCTGCCAGCTGACAAATGTTTTTTGTTTTCGTAGCTTGTCCCAGTGGGTTTTGGGGCCCTGATTGCTTCCATTCCTGCAACTGCCACAACGGAGCACTGTGCAGCCCCTACGATGGGGAATGTCGATGTACCCAGGGCTGGACGGGGCTCTTCTGCACTCAGCGTAAGCCTTTCAGGGACAGGGAATCTGTCAAAGTATGTGCTGCTACCTCGTGTCTCTTCCCAGTATTGCAGTCTTCCCTCGAAATCCACCTGCTCCTTGCTCGGGATAACCTCACATCACCCCAAGGAAAACAGTCCTGAAGCTTTCCGTGGGTTTTTATGCCTTTAAAGGAGGGGCAAATAATTTAAATTATTGATTCATTGTCAGGATTTGCACAGTCGATGTCCTTGCTTGTTGAGGCCCCAGTACATGTGGCCTGGTTCAGGAAAATGAGATTTCTCTTCCCACTGCCAAATTACCAGCACTGTACAAGAGGAGATCCAATTCTGGTGAGCCTTTTAAGAGGACTCTTTCACTTGCAAGTAATTGATTGATCTCTGGTCTTTCAGAGAGTTTCTGTTTAGCATCTTCTTTCACTTCTTGAAAATGTGGTTTGTATAGATGGGTCAAGTTTTCATTCCTCTGCAACACTTAAAGAGGCAATTCTGTAAGAGATGAGAAACACTACTTCAAGAAAATTGGCTATCATAGTATTTCTGCATTTAGACCATCAAATAAATGTTATTAAATATATAGAGGCTGAAAATCCATAGATTTATAGGCCTACACGTTTTGTGCTGATAACGCATCCGAGTTTGGGTTTCAGCTCGTTTCTTAGTCTTTTCCTTCTTCTGATTCCTGAAAGGTTGCCCAGCTGCTTTTTATGGAAAGAACTGTGCCAACGTGTGTCAGTGTCAGAACGGGGCCGACTGTGACCACATCACTGGGCAGTGCACGTGCAGGACTGGATTTACAGGCAAACAGTGTGAGCAGAGTAAGTACCAGCATGACCTCGGGCTCCTGTTTCTCCAGGGAGGGGGGGGGATGTTTCGGAATTCTCTGCACAAACAGGCTCTTGAATGAAGTCAGCAAGTCAGTGCCCCCAGGCACCTTGTATAATCCATAGGGAGGAGAAGGTGCCTGTGGAAAACTGGGCGGTCTGAGCATAAAGAAATACAGTGAATCCTCTGCCAATTGGGCCTTTTCATTCCCAGGCTAAAGTTAGGTGAGAGAAAGCAAGTCAGTGCGCTCAGTGCTGACTGGATGGAGCCTTCCCAAAAAACTTGTACCTACTTAATAGAAAAACAGCCCAAAAGCTGCATTATGCCTTGCTAATGCTATTGAGAGCAGCAGCATCGGGTTTCCTTGAGCACAAAGGAAGACAGAAGGGTTAAAAGAAATAAATCCTATCTGCTCTCTGCCTTCCAAGGAATATTGGGGCTTTCCTGCGTAAGTTGTTATGCTATAGATGTGGAGCAAATAAAAGATTCATCTTTACAGGGAAAGCAGATCAAGTAAACAAAGTTGTTTGCCATTTTGGGAAGGATCTGTGTTTAGTTTGAGCAGTGAGCAAGTGTTTAACAATGAACTCCAATTACCTTCCAAGGGACCTGGCATGTTTTACTGGAATTGTTATCCATGTCCTGCTGGCATATTTAGCAGCCTGTGCCAAATGGCTTCTTTAAAGAACAGGGAATGAGGGTGGTGCAGACTGGATGTGCTGTAGCTGAATAATGACTTGTTTGTCCAGCATAGTAAATCACAAGAAAATTCTCACACACTTACTCATATTCTAAATGCAACATAAAATCCACCTCACCTTACCCAGACATTAATTCCACAGGGTTCCCTTCCTTTTTTTGGCAGTAAGGTAATGCAGTAACATTCCTGCAAGGTTTCCAAGGGAAGGCTTTAACTGGAGCTCACTGCGTGGATCTTTATGGAAGTATTTGTACATGTAACTTAATTCATGCACACACTTGCATTCAGCAAAGTGAATATCTTGGGAAAATTTGTGTGCTCCTGAGGGATTATATATGGCACCTCTGTAACTCTGTAAGTGGCCAACTTACTGTGAATTTGGGTACAGCCCTACTGCAACCATCATCAAAACAGGAAACTAAAAAGTCCCACAGTAGAACTGCACATTAGCAGATTTTATACAAGAAGCTACTTTTTAATTTGACCTCTGTGCAAAGCCTGAGGCTTTCTTTTCTATCCAAACTACAAATGTATTTATTTATCTGGTTTTCTACTGTTTAATCTAAAAGAATCTCTTCATTAAGGCTCCTTCCTTCTCCAGATCCTGCTGAATGGGCAGTCACACTGCATTGCAGATGAAATGCCTAATTGCAGGCATTGTTTCTGTGGTGCAGTCCCAAAATTTAGGCTTTATTCATTTTAAGTATTCTATAGGTTACTATCAGAATGAGCATTAATTGTAATTTTTTTCCTCCTTATTCGAGGACCAGCAGATTAAAGAAAGAGATACAACTTTAATACACACTGCAAATCATTACACAGATACTGGCTACAGTTCTTTACTAAATATTAAATTTTGGCTACTAGAAGCTACTTAGAGGCTGACACTGGGGAGGTGTCTCATGCTATGCAAAACATTTGCAGTGACACACAAGGAGTCACACATCAAACAAGATATATTCTATAATATCATAGCAAGTGTGAATGCTTTCAGTAATGCTGCTTCTCCTTGGAAATAAGTGGGATGTGACAGACATTGTTTCTTTCAATTTATTATTGAATAGTGCCTCCAGAAGTAAAGTCAGCTGCCTACAGATTTATTGTAATAGCCCATCGTGGTAATTGTATGAATAAATTTCTCAGCTGGACATTCCATCATTTTGTCTTTGATAGAAACACAAAGACAGGATAGAAATTCCTTCTGTATCGGGAGTCCTGCTACAGAAACAGAGCACATCAAACCATTCAGATGCTCAATTCTGTAATTCCACCTACAGTGTTCTGTTCACCTCCTGGCACTAGTAGGGATGAGTAGGAAAGCACGTGGGATTTGTTTGGCAAAACTCTATTGGGTTCATGTAAAGGTTCATTAAAAGTTTTCTTTGCAACTACCCCATGAGAAAAGACTCTGTAGGGTGGTGGAGAATCCTAAGCTCTTTCAAGATGTTGTCTACAGCTTCTGAGCTCATGCTCTGCCAAATTCTGAACATTTATAATGCATATCAAGACTTTTAAATCCTTTGTACCTATGATTGATTTCATCCTTGGGAAGTCTTGTAAGACTTTTCCAGAAAGTTACAGCTTAATAAGTAATAAATTGTGTGTGAAATATGTTTATCTTCCACTTTAAAATAATAATAATCACCTTGCATTAGAGTGTTATCCTGGAGACCCTGAAACCAGGGAGACTTTTCTGCTGAATTTTCCATTACACCCATTCCTGAAAACAGCAGGAATTCTTCTCGGTGTTTTTCCTTGGCTTCCCAGAGTGCTCACCAGGAACGTTTGGTTATGGTTGCAAACAACTTTGTGAGTGCATGAATAATGCTACATGTGACCACGTCACGGGTACCTGCTACTGCAGCCCAGGCTTCAAAGGAATCCGGTGTGATCAAGGTACAGTGGGACTCTGTCTGTAAAATCCCTCTCTCTTTATCTCTCTCTCCCTCTCCAATGATGTACTTGCTTTAAAAAAAAACAACAACAGTATTTCGAAAATGAAATGCACGATTCAATTTACAGTGTGTTATGAATTACTTTTAACAGCGGCTCTTATGATGGAAGAATTAAACCCCTATACTAAAATTAGCCCTGCTCTTGGATCAGAGAGGCACTCAGTGGGAGCAATCATTGGAATTATTATTCTCCTTCTAATTATTATGGTCTTGCTGGCACTGTTTGTGTGGTATCGACGGAAACAGAAGGAGAAGGGCCATGACATGCCAAGTGTATCTTACACTCCAGCCATGAGGATGACTAATACAGATTACTCACTTTCTGGTAAGGGTCTTTTTATGTTAATCCAATATAGACTTGTGTTCCTGTGTGTTGGGGAAATACAAGTTTCTGTGATGTGTGACATGTGTTACTGAGCCTCAAAAATAATGACACTTTTGTTCTTCCCCTGAATACCGTGATCTGTAAACACATAACAGGGACAGGAAAGCAAATATAAACTGATTTAAGCTGTTTTATATGTGGAAGTTTACTTAGCACAATACAGGATATACCCAGGCAAGAAATGTGCTGCATGGGCTTTAAGTCACCTGTATTCCTGTTGCAGTGCAGAGGAGTTTTCCCTTTGTGAAACCTTGAGAAGCCTTTTCTTGCTTGAGGAAGGGGATTGGCTGGGTCAGTCACAGGGTTTGGGTTGTGGCTGTGTTGCAGTTTGTGATTTGTGGTGTCCTCTTTGTTGTCACTCTCTGCTGAGCACAGACCTGTCCCTGTCTAAAGAGCTGGTGTGAATTCTCTTCCCAGGAGCTGATGAAAGCAGGAGGGAGGAAGGGGAAGGCTCTTTGGGATCACAGCATTCCTCCTTCTTTCTGTCTTCTGCTACTGCTGAGGAGGACAGCTTTTCTTGACAGATTGGCTGAACTTTAGAGGATGTGATCTCCTTTTCAACGCTCTCACTCTTCTTCATTTCTCTCTGGCCAATCTCAGAGAGGATGCCAGGCAGGAGATAGATTTATTTCCTTTTGGTTTCCTCTGATCTGTCTCTGGTGGGGATCTCCTCAGGGTTTGCTGCCCTCTGACTTCTCTTCACTTTAAATGGCTGAAACTGCAAGTCCCAGTGAGTACAAGCTCCTGAGACAGGCAGAGGTTGGCCCTGCAGCTCTGCTTCCCCAGGCCTGCAGTGCCCTTTTCTTTCTGCTTTCTCCTGTGAGTGCACGAGGCCCGTTGGCTTCTGTGCTGTCTCAGGGCGACATGGCTGGAAGCTTCCTTCTGGAATTCCCTGCCCAGGATGCACCTGGAAGGAGCCTCTCCCATTAAGCCAATGATAGCAATGCCTGGCTACACCTGGAACTTAATCCCAGATCTTCTCTTGTGGCACTGTGACTTCAGTCCTCGTGTCAGGGACATGTTTTCCTGCTGGCACCTCCCACATCAGGGGCTGCCTGTTGAACACCATTGACCAAACTCATATTTAGACCACTCAGTAGAGCATTCATTCCTTCTTCTGAGAGCTACAAGATGGGGGGAAAAGTCATCCTTGGATTTCCTCCCATCACTCCTTATGTTTGAATTTTAGCTTAAGCTGCCCGTTTGGGTAAGAAATGAATGAAAGCATTGACAGAGAGGGCTCATCTAATCCTTGACTAATTGCCAGCACAGCTTGGCCTGAAATTTGTCATTTCAACACCATTTGAGGAGCCAGACCATGAACATGCAAAAGACAACTGTGGCCCATCTCCACAGCAGTCAGACTCTGGGTTCTGAGGGAGCAGGTCACAGGCCCTGGCATGGAAGAATGTCCTGAACTTTTCAGTGATCCATTTCTCTCACATTGGCACCTTATCCATCTGTGTACAAAGCCTGCTCCACCTCATTTATCTCTGTGCTTCTCTAGTTAATGTATGTGCAACCCAGCATATTTAAGAGACACAGCTCAGACACTTCGAAGGAAGGAGAGGAGTATTGTTGGGAGTTCCTGAGTGGAATTATTGAGCAGCTCCTTTCAGAACAAAAATCTCTCAGTTGTTTTTTCTCCATATTTTGCTGTGAAATGGGACTTCCCAGTGGACCTGATGGTGTCCCAGTCTCAGACGCTGCAAGAAGTCTGAAAGAAGGCTGATGCTGGGAAGGGATTCTCTCATCCTGGAAAGTTAACACAGACAGATGACTTTGTTCCTCAGCCACAGAGAGCTGGTTGAAGATGTTGGTAGCCCAGGACTGTGTTTGTAGGTTATGGCCTTGTGGGCTTTAATTTGCCACATTTTAATGTGTAAATCATTCTTCACATTCCTCCAAGGTGCAGCCACCTGTCCCAGAGCTCCTGATGCCACGTGATACTTAACTCCATGGGGAGAAAAAAACATTTTAGGGATGGTTGAGTTCCTGGAAACATCATAAACATCTGAGGGATCCCATCCTTCAGCTGCATTGAATTTGGGATCTCTGGTGGTCCTTGGGCAGTGACAGTGAGTTTAATTCTGGCCCTTGTGGCACTGCCGCTCCGTGTCAGCCCAGTTTGTGAAAACCCCTCACAGTCCCAAACAGCACCAGGTCAGTGGTGTTGCCTGGGCTTCTCTGGGAAGAAATTGGATAATGGTTCTTCTCTGTTCATCTCAGTCAGTGATGGAGATGCAGAGACTGGGTCTTTTCTCTCTCCTTTCTTTGTGCAGTCCTTGTAGCAATAGATATTTTATTGCTCAGGAAGCTGCAGTGGAGTGGGGTCAACCATCCCTTTCTGGAGGTCACAAGAATGATTTTCTTTCTTCTCCCCCTTGGAAAACTCTGCCATCTGAGCTTGCAGAGGAAGGTTAGGAAGTTAGAAACACACTGCTCCATCTTCATCTCATTATAAATTGCCTGCAGGTATCAGCATTGTTTCAAGTTGCGGTTTTTGTTTTAGAAGGGCATTTACAAATTCTAGACAAAGGCTTCTGAAAACTCCCTGCCGAATTCTGACTGTCCTCCAGTACATTCTCTTACTGAGAGACTTTGTACCCATCAGTAATTACCATCCCAGCTTGGGCCCTGCCAGTGCTGCTTCACCTCCCTAGAGCAGAGACAGGAGAAGGTGCTGATGTGCATCTTCCTCAGCAGGAAATGGGGAGGTGGATAGTGAGACAAGATTAGAGATAAGGAATATCTGGGTGGCAGGAACAACACGTGTGTATCTGAGTACAGGTATGTCTTGCAGAGGATCTGAAGGACAGAAGCAGTATTGCACAGAGGAAACAGGGATTCCAACCTTCACCTGGAGGTTTGTATGTGGATTAGGGGCAGAATAATATGCAGATGTACTTGTCCAACGAATATAATCCCATGTAAACTCATGTACTTTGGCAGGAATTCCACCTGGATGGCTGCAGTCTCCAGCTCTCTGTGGGTTGTAACATTATGGCTCTCCTGAATCACCAGTTATTATTTTGCCTGTTTGCTCTCATTTGGCTAGTGGTGGTGTTGTTTCAGAACAGAGTCACATACACAGATCCCAAGCTCCTGGAGGCAGCAGTTTCTTTCAGCACATTAATTTATTTCTGGAGGATGTTTTTGGTCTTTGCGTCCTCAGCTCTCCCGAGGCTGATAATCCCTGCATATGTGTGAGAGAGATTATGAGGCAGGGAAACCCCCTGGGCAGCCCTTGGACTCTTTTGCATTTGTGGATGAAGGATGTGGCAGCAAAACACACGCTCTGCCCAGCAGCCAGAGGGAAAGAAAACCACCCATGCTGGGAGAGCTTATCCACAGCACTTGGATCTGAGAGCAGACTTTTCCAAAAAAAGCCTGAAATCAAAATGGTGCTCCCCAGCATGAAAACAGTGCATTGCATCCAGAAAAGATTTGAAAGTGCAGGTTGTTTAGTTCAAGGAGATGGGGACAGAAAGGAAAACTGTGTGGCAGTGCTGGAGAACAGCAGAGATTTCCTATCAGGACTTCCATACAGATTTGGGTCTGGGCTGAAGTGATGTCTGAGGCCTTACCAAGACTTAACAAACTTTCTGGTAGGGGCGAATCCTGCGCTGAGAGCCAAGAGCTAAAATAAAAATGAAGCACTGTGGATCCTGAAGCCCAGACAAGACACTTCCAGAAATGATCTGCAGTTGACGTGTGGTGGGAGGTGGCAGAGTGAACCCTCCTGCTTGGAGCCTTCAGCCGCCTCAGTGACACTGTGTGGGCAGAGAGGACCCACACAAAAAGCAGAAAGCAGCTCCGTTTAGCAGCTGAGAAGAGTCTGGGTTGGTGTTGACTGCAGTGCTCACTTAGCCCCTTTTTTCGTGCCCAGTTTCCATGCCACTGTCCTGCAGCTGCTCCAGGGTGGGGACTGATGCTCCCTGTGTGACTCCACAGCCTGGGCTGGGAGCTCAGGCCATTGGGTGATAAATCTTCATCCAGACCTCACAGGTCTTCCTCTGGAGCAGGCTCAGGCTTGAGGGGCTCACAGGAAGACTGTACCATCATGTGTCCCTTCACAGGTCTGATCTCCCCATGGTGACATTAACATTACCTCAGGGCTATTTTTGTTTTAATTTAAATAACTCCCTTTCTTTTAGGCATTTAAGTCTTTCCTTCCCTTTCAGAGCAGAATGAAATTCTCACCTTTGGGAAGTGCAGGGGTTTCTTGTAGGTTGTGGGGTTTTTTGTTGGTTTTTTTTTTTTAAGCAGGGACAGCATTAGATTTGAATTTGATTGAATATTTCCAGCCAGCAGTTACAAGAGCTTCATGAATAAATGTGTAGAAAATGGACTGTGCTATCAAGGTAAATCAGCCTGGGTGGGTACTTAAGTATCAACCAAATGGAACTGTGTGGAAGGAGTAATTCTGAGTACAGGGTGGGGATAAAAGGGCTGTGGTGATGTGTATGAGCTCAGGGTCATTAATTCAGCACTGTGCTAAGTAGTAGGGCAGTCTGGGAGAGTTTTATTCCAGCTCATTTTGGGTGCAGAAAACAAGCTATGGCCAGATAAGCCGGGGGTGAACTTGTAAGGTGTCAGCTGGTCCCTGCCCTCAGCTGAGGGATAGGGGAAGGCAGAGCTGGTGTGACTCAGCCATCAACACTCACCCACAGAGCAGGCAGACACAGGTCCAAGTGTCCATCTTTAACTGGGAGCACAGGTTGGGAGGAGGGTGATGGGCTCCCTCGTGCCAAGCCCCCCTGAGCAGGCTCAGGGCTGTGTGTGAGCAGCTGTGTTTGTGTTTGTGGGCACACACCGACACAGTGTGGGGTTCCAGCCCCGGTTCTCACTGGCAGACCCCAAGAGATAGGTGTTCTATGTTAATTTGATTGCAAATGTCACAGAGGTAGAGCTGGGGAGGTGGCAGAGCCCTGGCAGCCTGGCTGCAAGAAGTTCGATGCAGAGGCTTCAGCTCTGGAATCACATCCTGATCTACTTCATTAGCAACAACTAAGACTCAAAGGCTCTGCTCTTACCACAGAACAGGGCGGACCTTGAAAATCCCTGTGCATGTTCCAGCAGAAAAGAAGTGCTTGCTCAGACCCGCAGGAGCAGCTTCCCCTCAGCTGCAGCACTTACGTAAGAGATAAAGCCCTGCAGATAAAGCCCCTTCCTTGAAACAGGATATTCTGCAGTAAATTAAGCTAAATCTAGATCTCCACAAGATGTCAGCAAAGCAAAGTGCATGTTCAGAGCGAGGCAGAGGGCAAGGGTAGAAGGGGTGATGGTGGCTGGGAACCCCCTCAGTGCCAGCTGGGGCAGTGTCCTCCTTCACCCATCGCCGCCAACCTCCCGTAAAGGTGGGGATGGGTTCCAACAGCCACCCCAGCACTTCATTACCCTTTCCACATGAAGGTGCTCCCTATAACCAACCTCTCTGCCTACAGTTTAAGCCTGTGGTTTATTAAAACCCGTTCATTTGCTTCTTACAGGGCTTTGTTGTTTAAATGCTGCTGCTCCAGTTTGAATTTTCCATCCGTTCTTCTGATGGTACTTTGAAATATTTATCAATTTGTTATGCAGCTGGAACCAGATTGGGATTGATGTGTTCATTAGAACTGCCAGTATAAATATGATGCCTCTCTTGGTAAATGTGTTTATCAGTTGAAGCGAGGAAATAGATAAAATGTCTCTGAAGATAACAATGTAACTGCCCAGGTTTGTCTTTCAGGGCTCCAGATTTCTTTTTTAATAAGCCTTTGTACAAAATGTAAAATGGTTTGGACTCTGTGGTGTGGTTGTAGCACCTTGATTTCCAACTGTACTGCTGGTTTGGTAACAAAAGGTTTAATTTTTTTCATAACTACAGGGACTATTCTGCTCAGTAGCTCTTAAAAGTTTTAAGCTAAGGAAGCAGCTGTGTTGCAGCCCATGCATTTCCCAAGTTTTGCATTCCCTCCCTCAACCTGCAAAGCAGCTGGACTGTCAGGAATGGCTTTTTTAACATCTTCAAAAAGATAATGCTGTATTAATTAACTATTTTGCTTTTTTTCTCCTGTGTGTAATGCTGATAATCAAGAGCTTCACACCATATTTGAGGATAGATTGTATCTGCAGATGTTTCACAATACGCAGAACTCTAACCAAGATTTCTAAACTAGATTGTCTCTGCCATATTTTCAGTGTGTTAAGGATTGTTATGGCTTCCAAAGTACTTTGTGATGACTTGTTTTCTCCCCAGATGTATCTCAAGGTAGCGGCAGTGTTCACTGCTTTTCCAATCCCAGCTACCACACTCTCTCATGTGGTGTGACCTCACGCTTCTTTCCCAGTAATCTGGATGGAAACAGCTCCAGTAAGGTAGATATTACCCCACCCCACTGTAGCAGTGTTCTTATCAGTTCAAGGAAATCAACCCAAGCACTGTCTGTTGGATCCTGCTGTCTGCCAGCTTGATTTAAAACTCCAGGGAAAGGGCAGCTTTCCCCTCCCAGTATCTTCCCAATCTCTGGGAAGGGTAACCGGAGTCTCGGCACATGCCTGTCTGGGTCAGCCAGGCTGGGTGTCTTAGCAACTCGAAGGTATGTTTGCTTCTCAGAAGAGATAAATAACCAGATAAATACAATTATGCATTAAAGGAACACAAGTAAATCAATGAAACATTAGGTCAGTTAATCTCACTCTCCTGTTCATTGTTTCCCAGGCCAGCAGACACACAAATTCCCTGCTGACACAGACAAGCAGAGAGATGCAAGAAGGCACCTGGGGTGCTTCTGAGCACTGTTCTGACTCACCCAGGGACATTGTGGGAGCTCTGCTTGTCACTCCTGGCTCTCCAGAAGAGCTGTTCCCACTGTACTGCTCAAACATCAGGAGTACCTTTGCTGTCACATGTTGCTGTTGATTCCCTCAGACCATTCATGGACAACACTGTGACTCAAATCACCACTTTGGCAGTAGATTTAGGTGTAAATGGTAAAACAGCTCTTCCTTTGGAGCCTTAATAAGCCAAGGTGGGACAAAGCATAGGAAGAAGAAGGAAATGCAATTGATTTCATCAAGGTTGTCAGCTTTAAAAATGATGGGACTTGCAGGCTGTGTCACCTTAATCCAAATGTAAGTACTCACTGGAAAGCCATAGGAGCAAGATTATTGCAAAAAAAAGACAGTATTGTACGAGACAGGCAAAAATATCTCTACATGTGCTCCTGGAAGTTATTTCTTGGTTATTAAAAGAAAATCTCATTAAAATATAATAAAAAGTCTGGCTCCAGAGATTTCTCAGAGAAATGTTTAGACAGATGTGTAAATATGTTTTCTGATGTAGATGGTCCCCTTGCACCATGCATTTTTTCTCCCCAAATTGAAAGTGCAAACTCTCATAATGTCAAATTTAGGATGAGTGTCCACCTGGGCCACTAATCCTGTTGCAGAAATTTAAATGAATTCAGAAAAGGTCAAACTCAGCACCTCTCCTGGATTCCCAGCCTGCAATGCCATCTCCTCACAGAACTACTTCAAATATTAAGCTGCTGGAAAGGTTTAAGCCCCAAGTGATGCATTAGGATCAGCCTGGAAGCTGCTCCCCCTGCTGCAGCACTGGCTGTCCAGAGTCAGTCAGCAGCTTGTCCTGGTAGTCACTGAAAGAAAAACCAATGGATCTGGTGTTTTCAGGCTGTTTATCTCAATATATGGCCTGATATTTCCCTTAGCTCTCCCAGCATCTCACTTATTACGGGGAATGCTTTGCAGTACTGAAGAGCTGAGATGGCCAAAAACGAGCTTTGTCTGTCTGCAGCTCTCCAGCCAAGTGAGACAAAGGAGCCCATAAAGCCCCACTGGCTGCCTTAACGAGTTCATTTCCAAATCAGTTTGCCTGGTGCCATTCCCAGTCTCTGCAGAGAAATGCGCACAAGTTGTACTTGGAGGATTCGTTTCTTTATGATGCCAGCTGGGGTCACAAAGGAACCAGCACAGATGCAAAATGGAAAGAAATGGCAGAGGAATCTCTGAAGTGCTGAGCCAGAGCCCTGGGTGTGTTAGCTCTCCAAGGAGATCGTGCCTTGGGGCCAGGGACTGGAGCCATTCCTGTCTCACTGCCCTCAGAGACAGCTTGGGCCACGTACAAAGGCAGGACATGGGAGATGCAGCCCTTGCTCCAGTCTGAGGAGGGTTTTCTCTCCTCTGCTCCCCTAGCCCCTCTTGTCCTCTTCTCTCTTCCTGTCTTACTTTACCTTTTCTCTTCTCTTGCCTTGGTGTTCTCTCCACTCTATTATCTTTGTTTTTCTCATATCTCTTTCCCTATTCTCTTTTCTAACCCAACTCTACACATATTATTCCTGTTTTTCCTCCTGCTCTCCTCTCCCAGCTCCAGGATCCCTGGCTCCAGAGCTCCCAGTGCAGCTGCCCCATGCTGTGGCTGTTCAGTGCTGTTCTCAGGGGCACAGTGGGACCTCCCCCGGGGAAGGAGGTGGCTGAGGGCAGGAGCTGAAGGGCCCAGCCCTGCGCTGAGAACCTCAGTTTGGGAGCTGGGTCTGTCTGCATAGGACAGTGGCAGTGCCCAGCTGCCCACATCCCTGCCAGGACCAGGGGGAAGGTATCTCACCTCCTCATTTCCCTCTGCCAGGCAGGCATTTGGCCACTGCTCAGGACCCTACACACGGCCAGGAGGTAAATCACTGAAGTCGCTTGAGAGACAAATAGAAGAGGAGGCATTAAAACCCACAGGGCCGGGTGGTTGTGCCAGTGGAGCAGGGACTGGAACACAGGCAGGAGGAAAACAAGTGGGAGGAGAAGGGGAAAGAGTATGAGAAGAGACTAAAAAAAGGCTTGGCTTCTTTTATGTGGCAGAATGAATGCTGAGGGGGAGCATGATTGCCATCTCTAAATACAGCAAGGTAAACACGAGGAGGGAGGGGAGCTATTGAAGTGGGATGACAGCACTGGCACGAGAACAAATGAGGATGAACTGGCCGTGAATGCATCCAAGCTGGAAATTAGATTTCTAACATCAGATCAGCGAGATTTTGGAATAGCTTCCCAGGAACACTAATGGGACAAAGAAATCTGATTACTGTTAAAAATGGAGCTTGATCAGCTATCTAAGGGATTATGTGCCTGGGTGTTTGCAGTAAAAGGCAGCAGGACTCAGGGACTATGTGATCAAAGCCCTTCCAGCCCTGTGTCCCTAAAGCCTGTTCCAGCTGCCAGCAGGAGCTTGTTGGGCTGAACTCTGTCCCTGTGCAAGGTCCAGCAGAATGGATCTGCATCTCTGGGGTTAAGGAGGAGGCAGAGGCTCCAGCACTCCAGTGCTGGACACCTTGCACAACTGGTCTTCACATGGGAGTGGGTTTGCCAGGTCAGCCTGGGTGACATGCTGGAACCGTTGAAGTCGAGAGATATTTTATTGTCAGTTTAAGTGAAGCCAAAACTTGACCTTTGCTCCTACAAAAGTCTGGCCTTTTTTCTAATGACATGTGCAGCAGCAAATAGTAGCAATGCTGCAAGGTACCCAGGAGTGTCAGACGTGAACTGGGGTGAAATTGTGCCACCAAAATTAATGCAGCAAATTTTCCAAAGCAGATAAATAGATACATGCCTACCTCCACACCTGTGTCTTCACATCAGAGCTCTCGTTGCTTGAGCTGAAGACCAGATTTCAGATGCTGAGGACCTGTTTTGCTCAGAGGGCGTTTGGCAGAACCACTGTCAGGGCTTCAGTGCCAGCTCTGTGTTTGAGTTTTGGAATTGTGCATTAAAGTAGGGATATATCTCACTTTTACTGAACACTGCAAAGCTCGTGAAGATTCCTCCATATAAAGCATGGGGCTGCTGCAATGGTCACAAGCAAATGGAGGATTCTCACCTTGAGCTTTTGCAAAGCTCATAATTCCACCCTCACCCCCTTCCAGGTGTTGCTGGTTTCTACAGACATCATAAAAATCAATTGCTATTAGATGTCCTGAATTTTTAAAGCCAGCCGTTTCACATCTATTAAAGGAAGTTCTAAATTCTACCAAAGACTTCACATAAAATTAGAAACTGCAAAACAGAGGTCACTGGAAATGGTCTGACTGGATGTCACCCAGCTCATAAAAAGAATTCAGCCACAGGAAGCATCATTAAAGTACCTTTGACTCAAACTTGCCCAGGAAAAAGGAAGGCTGCAAATACAGAACGGCTGCAGAGCATCCAGGATGGGCATGAAAGTGGAGCAGCACTGGCTTGGACCATGGAAATCTGAAGCCAGTAGTCAGGAAAATTAATGGCAAAGCTCTTACTGATTGCTCTCTCCTGGAGGATAAAGGTGTGATGGAGCTCCTGCCAGCACTTCTTTGCCTAATCACCATGGACTTCAAAAACCTGAGCACTGACAAATGGCTGGTGGTGATCAGGTGGCCACTGTCATCTATCCAGCTAGTTCAGCCAGGCAGATAATGACTTTGCTTTGCTCATGCTGGTGTCTCGTTGATCTTAAAGGAAAAGTTGCCAGATATGAGGTAGTTTTAACCAAATTGCTAAAATTACCAGCTAGGAATTTTAATGGAGAAATTTACTGTGAAGGATTTCTTCCTTCAGAAAAGCAATTTTGCTTCACACTAAAAATTGAAGTATTTTCTGTCTTAAAAAAAAGTTAACAAATTATAGTGTGTTAAGAAATGATAGTAGCACAAAGAGACAGCTATAATCACATTTCTTCCTAATTGCTGCATTCAGAAAAACTCAGAAATGTCCTCAAATCATTTCATTAAAAAAAATCAATTCTAGCCCGTAGCTCTTCATGCCAAATTTTAGGTTTGTGAACTGATTTATAAATCCTGCAAACCCACAGCTTTTAATAGAAACCCCAAGACTTTAATAAATGTGCTCTAAGTGGTGCAGCTGGGTTGGAAATCAGCATTTGTGTTCTGGCTGTGAGTTGTGAAGTGAAGGACGAAGCCGTGGGCTCTGAGAACTGATGTGCTGAGGTGTGTTGGGCCAGGATTCCTCCCTCGGTGGCCACATTCCAAGCTGATCTGCTCCTCATCCCCTTGCCATTGCTGTTTGCCTGAGTGCTCCATCGCTCCACACCCGTGTCTGCTGCCAGTGTTTCCATTCCCAGGTTGGGGGAAGCACCAGGAGCTGTTGGATGATAAAGAAATGGCTCCTGTGCCCTCAGCTGGGAGATGCCAACGCACAGCCCGTGCCAGGAGTGGGAATGTGCGGCCACAGCCACTGCTCTGGGGCAAGGATTGCTCTGGGAATGCTGCAGACAAGCAGCTTTATCAACTGTCTCCCTGCTCTGGGGATGTCCTTGAGGAGAGGGGCTGGTGCAGAGGTGCCTAATGAGCTGACGACACGAGTTACCTGAGTGGGAATGTGGACAGAAAACGCGAAGGAGCAGGAGGAGCCCCGGACGCTGCGATCACTGGAGATGTCTGCTGACAGATTCATGGGCTGCAGGGCCTCAGGGGACTGTGGGACCATCTGGCTGCACTTCCCACCCAGCACAGGGCACAAACTGCCCTGAATTAATGCCTCGTGCAAGGTCAGCGCTGGTGGCTCCGCAGTGGAGTCTCCTTCAGCCAGAGCCTGGTTTGGGTGGGTTTGAAATGGGCTCCTGGGCTGGTGGCACAAGGGCACCACATCTGTGACCACACATGACTACATGTCCTGAGAGCACGGGGCCACGTCCCTCTTCTCTCAGGTGGCACATCAGGAATTTCCAGGAGTGCTGGAGGACTCCGGGCTTCCTGCAGAGCTTCCTCAGTGCCCAGGGACAGCGGGATCACTGCAGGCACAGGGACAACATGGGGCTGCACCCTCACGGGGGGAGGCCGTGGCACTGAGGGCTGTTGGACACGACTGTGAAGGTGGGTGAAAACACCTTTGGAGCGTGGCAGTAGGTGCTGGGTGCCAGCTGGGATTTAATATCCCAACAGACTTCAGTACATCAGTGGGGTTTTTCTTTGCTCCAGGTCTAAAAACCCACTGAGAAAGCTAAGCAAAAATTAATGAGAGGTCAGGAACAATGAAATGCTGTGGTAATTTCAAATACTTTCTTTCAGTTTTAACCTCCTTTTTGATAAGCATTTTCTTCTAAATACAGTAAAATAGCAGAGCTGGACCCTCTGAATAGAGGCAGGAGGCTTCCCAGTCTGGAAGCAGACACGGGTGAGCAGTGACGGATCCATAACTAATTTTTCAGAAACAGGGTTGGGATTTGCTCTTTAACTGACACTTCCTCAGGACCAGGCTGCATTCCAGCAGGTGTGGCTTTCAAGGGTAAAATGTGAAGGTGGAAAACTTGGCAGCTTTAGCATCTAGTGATTCCCAGACCCTCCCTGCTGGGACTCACCTGATCACCGGGGACTTTTGTAGAGTCCCTTTTTGCTGTGGTGCCCCAGGCTGGAGGAGCCTTGTACCCCCAAAGAGCAGCCCCTCCCCTCTCTGACCACAGAGACGCTCCAGTGAGCTCACTCCAGAGCCCCAGATCCCCTGGGCTTGCCCTGGTGTTGTGGTTAAGCATTACCTTGCTCAAGTGAGGCTTCAGCAGATGGCAGAGAAACCCAGAACACGTCGACAGAGGTGGTCAGTACACCAGCGGCCTTTTCCAGGCATTCCCAGCACGGCAGTGTGGGATGTGTCCATTCCATGCCTCAGGCACGCGGAGGGTCCCAGCTGCCAGCGCTGGGAGAGGTGTTTTTCCAGCAGCAGCATCTGGCTGGCAGCCCTGGGCTCCTCTCCTCGCTGGCAGATCTGCACAGGGCTTTGTGCTTCACTGTTGCCAAAGTTATTTTCCTTGAATTGAGAGAACTCTGTCACCATCCCCTCTCTTGTCACTGAACACGCAGATGTCTCAGCAGACCCCCTCAGTTCCAGGCAGCCCCTCTTTGCATGCTGATGTAGGTGGGTTTGATCCATCCATCTCCATTAGTTGGTTTGGAGCTGCCAGCATGTCACTCCATGTCCACAGGCATCCAAGTTGTGGTACTCAAGGAAATCCTGTATTTTCCAGCATGTTTGTGTTCATTGCTTGGTGAAGTGACTTTCCTTTGTGATTTTCCCTAATGCTACTGAACAACTGTCAAACTCATACAGATAAAAGGCTGAAATGTGAGGCCAAGGTAACAGTCATCTCCCATTTTTATTCCTGACATCCTTGGGCTGGAGTCTCGGGTGGGAACTGTCTGTTTCTTCCAGCATTAACCCATTATCATACTTTTTGAACAGCTCAGTAACAAAGTCCTTGACAGAGAAACTGCAGACTGGAGACCCTACAGCTATCTGAATGAACTAGGTCAGTAATTTTTAAACACTTTAATCACTTTAGTAGACTTTAGAGCAATTCCAGATCCAAGTCAGCCTTTCATAAAGGCATTAACAATAATGATGAATATTGGTGTTGTCTTTATTTCACCATCAGAATTGCCAGCAGTGAAAGATGGAGAATTGTTTCCTTGACCACAGACCACAGACTAGGAGAGCAGAGTCAATATTCATTCCAGTCTCCCTTCCAAGGTTGCTGGGCTGAATCACTATCATCTACTCCATAAATGTTGTCTTAAGGACTGACTGAGGACATTAAAAATTCAAATTCGGGAATTTTTTTTTCCCCTTTCATGCTTAATAAAGCTCAGCACTAAATGCTGGCATGTTGATGGAAGTGAGGAGCCTCTGTGGGAGCTGGGGCGTGCGATCACCGTTATCTCCCAGTAAATCACACCGTGCCCAGTTCTCAGGCAACTCTGAACCACCAGCTGGTGCAGCCAAGCCAGGAGTGAAAGTTTAATTACCTTTCCTGAGTTTATTCTCCCTGGCTTAAGTTTTAACAGGGTTTTTAGCAGCTCTTAGCTCAAATCCTGCCCAGACTTAGTGCTTTGGATGCTATTTGTTTTCCTATCAGAGCACTTGGAGTTTGGCTTGTCAGCGGCAAAGAACGCATCTGCCCTTTCCTTTACTGGGATTACTGATATCTTACTGAAAATATGCTGTAGAGAAGAAAGTGCAGCATTAAGGGCTTTTATGGGATTTTTAAGGTCAACTGTCTCACAGCTCACGTGGCGCAGGAATGAGCCCAGGGCAGCAGCAGGCATCACACCCTGTCACTGCTCCTGGCACACACCAGGCCTCGCTCCAAAGATCACGCCTTCCCTGCATCAGGAAAATCACAAACCTGTCAAGCTTCAGTGCAAAACCTTCTCATCATTAAAGCCATCAGTGTTTTTTTCTGCATAATAACCTGCAGAACTGCTGTTGTGCTTATCTGTACACGACATGGGGGGCGGGAGGGTCAGGGTTTCCAAATGCTCCTCAAATCAAATTAATTTTCCTTTTACCATTTCGCTGCCTTTTTTTTTTTTTTGCACACTTACTTGCTTTATTTGTGTTTATCTTGCTGTGTCCTGAGCTCCCTGTGTGCCACATCTGTCCTGCATTCATGCATTTTATTTTACTGGCAGAAGCAATGCCAGATGCCTCTGCAGTAAGAAGTGCTAAATACTTTAGCTTTTAGCTAAGTGGTCTCCAGCACAACACTTCAGTTTTTCCCATGGCACTTTGCATCCAGGATACCCTTTGCTTTCTTTTCTTCACAGTAATTGGTGAAAATGAGATATTTTTTTTTCCTTTCTTTTTAGTACCAGAATTAATGTCTGCTCGTGCTGACTTTCATAATGTTGAATCCCTGCTCAGATCAAGGCCATTTTTACATGAAACTGTAAAATGTTTTCATTTCTTGGTGTTACTTTGGTGCAATAACAGCTGCAGATTCCACCTGTGCAAATTTCAGAAAAGAAGTGAAAATCTTCAACATTGAGTTGTAAATACAAAATATTAGTGAAGCCCAGTGAGGTCACAGAGGGGATCTTGACCTTCAGACTGCATCAGGCATGGAAGTACCACAGTTAAAGACATGATGCACCTTCTCATCCCACTTCGAGCCTTTAGTTTATGACACAGATGCCCCAGCTCGTGTTCTGGAGGAGCAGCCAAGCACTGGGCAGGGCTGGATTCAGTTAAAAAGAGTTAAAACAGCCGTGGACAACTGCACAGCTCCTGTGCTGTGACCCTGAAACGTCCTGGAGAGCAGAGGTGTGAGTGAGAGGTGGGGGAGAACTTAACGGGAGGTGGAAGAGACACTGAAGAGAAATTTGGAATGGGTGGAAACCATCAGCTCTTCTGGTCACCCCCCTGCCAGCGACCCCTCCGACTGCGGCAGTGATCCCAAAGGATGGGACCGACCAGATGAGGAGCATCAGGCTCACAGAGATGTCCGTAGGCTTGTTAGAATTTGCAGGTGTCCTAAATATTAATTATAGTTGAGGGAAAGGAAATTGTAAGATTATCTACGTGAAACTCTGACACTCGTCTTCTAAAACCCGCAATCATAAGGAGTTTTCTTAATTCCAGTGGGTCTTACCAGACTGCAGGAGTTCTACCTGTTTTGCAGGACTTTGTTTGCCAGGTTCATGTTCTTCCCAAGTGTGGAATGCGAGGACAAAGCCCGTATTTTTACTGCTGGCACATTTGCTTGTGAGCATCAAATATGGGGCTTTGTCAGAGAGCTGGTCGTGTCTGCTCAGGGGAGCTGGGGCCTAGGGATGAGCACAAGTAATTCCCATGGACATGGGCTTGAGAGATCAGAGTTTGGGGACTGGTGCCAAGAAGAGGCAGCTTTGTCACCTGCCTTCGTGTCACTGCCTTCCCAAGGCAGCCCAGTCCTAGTTACAAGGAGGGGCTTGTCTTTGCCTGCTCTGTTCTCCATCTGCTGCAGAACAGGAATTCTCTGACAGATCTCTCTTGCTCTAGTCCAATCTGCACTGAGCAGTGGCAGATTCCAGCTTGCAGCTCTTCTCCCGAGGGAGTCAAAACTCCTGGACCACGTCCTGAGTTCAGGGAGGGTTGTTGAGCACGTTGGCTGCAGTGCTGGGCACAGCGGGCTGCAGCAAAAATGGCTTTATGTGTAATGTTTTTTTAACAGCAGTCCTTGATGCAGAGACTAAAGTGTGATTTGCAGCCCATCGTGAGGGACTCGAAGCTGAATTTATTCCAAAGGACCAAAGCCACTAAGTTTGATTCACAGCTGACTTTGCATTTTTCTCAAAGCCACAAGGTGTGGAAAAGTATTTCCAGCTGAGACTCTGATTTCACCCAGCAGATAATTCAGCTTCAAAGTTAAACGTGGACTTTCATAAAATGCCACATTCCTGGCCTGTTTAGGACTTTTCCACATTAATGACTTCTGCAGGTTAAAAAATAATGTGTCCATCATTCACTTCACCTCCTGAGGTGTGCAGGGAATACACAAAAATGGGTCATAAACGCACAGTATTACGAGAGAGAAAAGAGCAAACTAAAGGCAGAATTACAGGGAATAGGTTGGGAAGGGTCATGTAGGGCTCCCAAGAGCAGTGCCCTCCCCTTGGGTCAGCCTGGGTCCCCTTTGCTTCCCTGCCACAGCCCCTTCCTGCTGTGACCTGTTGGGAGCTCTCCAGCCGCCCCCACTGCAGTGTGGTGTGAGTTCTACTCCATGGTGTGAGTTCTTGCTGGAGGCACCATGTGAAGCTGCCCAAACACTGCTTGGGTGTTCCTGCCCTTGGAGATTTGCTCAGCCCTGGCAGGAGGACGTGTGATCACCAGGGATGGCCTTGGGGAGCTCCACTGCTGGGAAAGGGAGCCCCAGCCCCTTGGATGGCAGCCAGGGGATGAATTAGCTCCATCCTCCCGGCCTGGGACTCTGCCCTGGCAGAAGACGGGAGAAAAACAGCACTGAGCTAATCTGCTGTGTGACAGAGCTTCCCAGATCTCCCAGTCAGCCTTGCCCTCTGCATCAGGAATTGGCTCAGAATCAGAGGTGGAAAACAAAGCAGAAGGTGCTCCAATGGACTGGGGGGTCACTCTTGGCCAGAAGGGGAAAAGCCCATCACAAGGAGCCAGTCATGCACCGCCAGCCCTTGTCCTGTGCTCAGGGATGAGCTCTGAGAGCCAGAGCAGAGGGGTTGGTTTGTCTTTGATGTGCCACTAACACATTTATTGTGTAATTTAGTCATTTTCCTTATTTAGCAAAAAAACCCCAAAGGTGTGATGATAAAGGCACTGGTACAGCATTGCCCGTGGCTGTGACAACTCTTCTGCAGAGACCAGAGGACACTCAAGGACAAATAGCTGGGAAACCTGTGGGACACACTGTTTGCAGGGCTCTTTTCCCAGCCTAACTGAGTTACTTGACTGGGAATCCCATAAGACACGAAGACTTTTCTCAGTAACTAAATTTGTATTGATTTTCCTAGTCAATAAGAAATACCAGACTCTATAGTTAAAGAGATTTAAAGGCTTACATTAGATTTGCCTTTTGATTGATATCAAGGGTAATCTGCAGTGGTGGAAATGGAAGAGGTTCCCATCCCCTTCTGTCTCTGCTTCCATGAGGAACAGCAAGTTCCTATGGAGCCACAAGTGTTGCTGGCAGCTCTCTGCACTGTCAGACCACAGGGGACACTCAGGGACTGTTGTCACATCAGTTACTGAACCGTGCAAATTTATGAGCAAAGTTATAGTAGGTAATTCAAGCAGATTGTAAACTCCTCAGATCTAAGGCTGTGAGTCAAATAACCCACCATCCACGAACAAAACAAAGCCTAAAATTAGTCACAGAGTGATGCAACACAGCCTGCAGACTCAGGTTGGAAAGGACACGTTTCAGGCTTCTTTCACTAATCCAAGCCAGTGTTTCAGTAATTAATGTATCAGCAGATGATTTTTAAATGATCTCCTGATGGATGGCTGTTCTTGGTAACCCTGCTACAGGAAACCCTCCCTTCAGGGAAGCTCTTAAGCACATGCAGAATTCTAGGCATGCACAGCCTCCCCACTGAAGCTGAGTATGTTCTCACAGCTGAGGATGTGCTTAAGAGCCTCCCTAAATGAGGGCCTTGATGTACAGTTTAGAGGGAAGAATATATGCTGCTCAGTAGTCAAAGCAATCCAATTTACATAAATATTTATTTGTTTTCCATTATATATCATTTTTATGCAGGTGCTTGTGGGATGGATAGACGTCAGAACACATACATAATGGAAAAAAGCTTCAAAGGTATGGTATCCAGTGCTGCAGAACCCTGCCAGGTGTGAGGAGGGTGTCCTAGAAGAGGTGAGATAGGAGCACCTGGGAGAGTGGCCGGGAGAGACAGGGAGGGACAGAGCCATGACTCACACAAGCTGCCTGCTGGCAGCACTCCTGGGGCCATGAATTACGGATTCAGGCTTCCCAGGGCCACAGGCTCCTGCCTGGCACAGCAGCACGAGGCAAAGGGGAGGGCTCAGCTGCAGGGCAGGAGGGGCAGGAGGAGCTGGTTGGGCAGGGGACACTCCGGTAGGACCCACAAGGATCTGGTGGCAGCTGCTGAGGACAGACTGGGGTGGTTCCCTGCTCTTGGCCATCCTGAGCTTAAGCAAAACCCCTAGAAAACGAGCTGCCCCTGCCTCGTGCCCTTTGCTGAGAGGGATTTGGAGCAGAGCTGGAGAACAGCCCTCCCTGAGGTCATTGACCCCTCACATGGCAGAAGTCACGGGCACCGGCTCCAGGGCAGGTCTAAAAAGGGATCAGGGATGAGTCCTGAGCACAGGGCCCGGTGGTTTTCCATTTCACTTGTCCTCCAGGTTGTCATTCAAAACATTCCAGTTATGCCTGGACCACGGGAGCACTTGGCACAGTGGTTCCCACAAGCTCCTGACAGGTTGGGGTGGGATTTAGCACACGGGACTTGTGTTCCAGAAGGTGGAGCAAGGAATCTGTCTCATGGGGAATAGGCAGGTTTCAGGCTGATGAGAATCCAGGGCTGTTGTGTCTGTACATGCCTGGGAACGTCCCTCCATCGGCCAAGGAGGGGAATACCACAGTAATGTCCTGGAGCTGCTGTGGCTGCGTCATGGGGACAGTGGTGCCCTCACACAGAGCTGGGTGCCAGACACCCGCTGCTCTGCCGGGCCTCAGGTGCTCCAGAGCCACACCTTTATCTGAACTGACAGGGAGTATCAAAAGCTGTTCCTCACACAAAGCAATGACCAGCCTGTAGCCAGGCCTGGAGATCAATGGTCACTTTGTAGCTGCTGTTTTCAAAATACAGTGGTGCAATATTTGCTAAAAGTTCACCTCACTGCACAGAAACACCAAAGGAATGCAACAATCCATGACCCAGTCTTTCTTAATAAAGCTAAAATTAAAATATTAAAAGGGTTATGTACATATGTATTATATACAATATACTCAATCCACTGGTTTCAGCTCCTTCAGTGATTCTCTTTTTCAGAAGAAAAATCTTATTACGTTATAGCTAGTTGTTCTCTTTACATGGAACTAATAATTTCATTAGTTTAAAGTAAATTACTGTGTTTACAAGGTTTAAAAGCTGCTTGAAACACGTGCAGCGGGAGCTCCCATCCACAGGCACAGTCACACAGAGGGGAACCAGCGGGGACAGAGGAAAAGAATCCCCGTGACAGGGAACTGTGAAATGTATTTTCTGTTCCTACATATTTTGTTTATTATTTAGGATCCAAACCATTTGTTTTACATGTTTATCTCCTTATAAATGGAAAAATCAGGCCCAGAAGCCATGTCAGGACAGCTGGGGTGTTCTTCCTGCTGCTCAGCTGCCTCAGACGGGCACGGCTGGCACTGGCAGGGACAGGGTGCCAGGCACAGAGACACACCTGGCTCCCCAGGGATTTTGGGGAGCTTACCTGCAGGCAGTTGGCAGCTGAGGGTTCTCAGAAGCAGCTGCCTTTGGCTGGCTGAAGGTTCCCACAGTCCTGTCTGAAGGTCAGTTCCCAGACTTAGGTAGCCCCGGGGCTCTGGAGCAGCGTGGGCACCCCCAGTCCCAGGGGAATTCCTCCTGAAAGGAGCTGGGAATGTGCTCCATGCTCAGCTTGCAGCTCTTCCTGCCCTGCCAGGTGCAGAGTTAGCCCTGACTCACCAAATTCCTCTGAAAGATGGAGAGAAAGAAACTCCCAGTCCCAAACAGTTGGGTTCTGTCAGCAGAAAGACTCAGCAGGTGGGGGCTTAGTTTTTATCTGCTTTTTATCCACTTTAAAAACCTGGTCTTTTCCCACCTGTGTGGTGCAGCTGGGGAAAGTTTATCCTGCAGTGGAGAGGGGTGTTTGGTGCTCCTGGACCAGCCTGGGAGGGCACACAGGGGCGTGGGGCTGAGGTCAGGCTGTGGTGGTCCTGGTCCACCCCCCCCTTCCCCAGGTCTCCTCCGAGGACACCGGAGCCTGTTCCCCTCGGCTCAGGCTGGGGACTGTCCCAGAGCAGGACACCAGGAGAGGGGTGTTCCCTGTGCAGCCTGACACAAGGAATGCTGCCAGTGGAGGTGCAGGGGGTCAGGCACAGAGGTTTGGGTTTGCCAGTGTCTGACAGCAGCAGGAACCCTTTGAGCAGCAAGGGGCTGGGTGCCACAGTGGTGGCACCTGGTGACAGGGGCTGAACAGTCACAAGATTTCCAGAGCAGCTCTCTGAGCAGCTTCTTTCCTGTGCGTGGTGCTCAGTGACACCATTTCCAAGCTTTTCCTTGCAGCTGAGTCCTCTTCCATATTTTAGAAGTATTTTTTTTTAAATGAGTGCTGATGAACTGGTGGAATAACGTGACCTCAGGCAGTAACATCTTAAGGAAAAAAACCCTGCTCTTTGCACAACAGCTAGGAAAATCCCTGGAAGCACTAATCTCAGGGTTCAGCCTGATTCATCTCGTGTTTGTCACTCTGAAAAGCAGCACTGAGCCCTTGCTGTGTCACTGTCCCTGCAGCAGCCAGAGTTGGGCAGGACAGGGACAGCAGGCAGCAAGGCACGGCATCCCTAAGGGGGTTATAGCAGGAACAGCACGTTCTACCTGTGTGCAGCACCTTTCCTTAGCACTTCCAACGGGGCAGGAGGTTCCAGGGCTTGTCATTAGGATGCCAGGGGAAATTCAGGGCAAAAGTCTGTGGGAGGGACATTTCCAGTCCCTGCTAACAAAAATAAACCCTCCAAAGGTCTGGTGATTGGTATCCAGGCAACACAGAAGGCAGGGACTGCAAAATTAGAGCATATTCCCCGTATTTCTCTGGAAGTCCAGCTGATCCAGTGCTTCCAGTGAGTCCCAGAACTGTGGTGACAGTGCCACGGGTTGAGCTGAGCTTCCACCTCCATGAGAGCTCCCTTTGGGTACAGGGGAGGATGAGGAGGGAGCATGGCCAGAGCTCACACAGGGCCTGCAGCACCACGGGCTGAGAATTTCTAAACACCCTTGTTCTGGTTAAATTAATTCATGAAATCTGACAATTG
Source organism: Cephalopterus ornatus (assembly GCA_013396775.1). Classification (NCBI taxonomy): domain Eukaryota; kingdom Metazoa; phylum Chordata; class Aves; order Passeriformes; family Cotingidae; genus Cephalopterus; species Cephalopterus ornatus. Next base: position 142,464 of record VZRE01001677.1, read on the forward strand.
ATGCCAGACTTCTTAATTATCCCCAAATTACCTTAATAACAAAGTAACTCAGCTGCTTCTCCATCCCTTAAATTCTCCATGATCCTGCACATGTTTCTTGTGGGCTAATGACTCCCTAGTGTGCAGCACATTCCCAAACATAGGCTACTGCTCCATAAAATATATTTATTGTATCCAGAGCGAAGGTCTGATCCCGGGGTAGACGCAGAGCTCCCGTTTACGTCAGAGGGAATCAGCTCCTGGGCTTGTTGTTTCCCAATATCTTCTGGGGAAAGGCAGCTCCTGGGAGAGGCCAAACGAGTCTGGGCAGCCCCAGTGGTGTTTGACTGGTGTCTCCCAGCAGGGCCCTGGGAAGGGCAGGGCTGGTGCTGAGGGACACCTGCCTGGCGGGGGTGTCAGCCCTGGCAGCAGGGCAGGTGACTTTCAGCTTAGGAAGGTAAAAGTAGCTGAGCTGGGCTTAATAAAATAGCTGATGTGTTGGGATTTTTGCCTGTGCCAGCTCCAATGTGCTCAATTCCATAAACAAACCAGCACTGACCCACACAGCTCTGCAGGAGCAGCATTTCTCACTTGGCCCTTTTTTGCTGTAGCAGCCAGCAGTCCTTTATAATTGACATTTTATGATCCTGAGCCCAGCTCTGGTTTGATTTGTTCCTTCCCAGCCGTGGTGCCGACACGGAATGCTTTGTAGTGGACACTCGGGGCATGGGGAGGATCCTGCCCTTTGCCCCATGAATGTTTGCCCCAGAAAATGTTGCTCAGCAGCACAGCTTGAGACAGAGAAGGCAGTTTGTCATAATCTCCCTGTCCCTCCCAAAATGTAGAGCTGGCTCGCTGAAGGCTGCCCAGGCTCTCCTAACAAGCACTACAGACCTGTGGTAGCCACCAGGAGCTGTAACTTGCTGCCAGGTAGAGCTGAGCCTTTCTTTGGCTGAGAATGGAATAAAAACCTCAGGAATGAGTCTCTCCTCATCCAGCTGTGTCCCTAAAGCAGTGCGTGCTCCTGCTCTGGCTCCTTCTCCACATGAGAAAGTTCACTCAGGCACAACCCTCCCAGTGACTGAAGACTGGGGCTCAGTCCAAATAGGTCTTTTCAGTCCGAAGATTTTGATTAATTGATTAATTCATTTGTTAGTCTTTGTCCATGGTCTCCTCACCTCTCACACCAGCGGATCCGAGACTCTGGCACCTGAATTTAAGTCACACACACAGCAAAGGCCAACAACAGTGAGCTCACTCATGTGCAGGAGCCTTTGGTCTCCCAGGGTTGCTCCATTGCCCTGTAGAAGGATGGGATGGGACAGTTTTTCCCTGACTTGTACTGGGATGGGGTTGGTGAAGCCGGAGGGCCAAAGCCTGTGTCCAACAGCCAGGGAATTTCGGTGTTCCTTGGTTCCCATCTGCTGTGATGTACCAAACCAGGCATGTTTCACGTGGAAGCAAAGACAGTGCTGATCTCACCCAGGCTGAAGTCAGACGAGGAGATTCTTAGTTTTATAACTAAATAAACATTGCAGTGGTGCCAGGGCCTCTGCCAGCCTGCCATCCCTGATGGTCCAGCCTGTCCTGCTGGTTTGTTTGCAGTGGAGCTGGTTCCAGTGACCCTGAGAGCTCAGGGCTCTCCAGACTTGCGGTGTCCCTGAAACTGGAGCCCAGAAAGGCAACCCTTTGCTGTGGGTGGCAGGGCACGACCTGGCACCTTGCTCAGGGCTAAACCAGGCGAGGGGCACCAGGCCCAGGGGTGATGGACACACAGACCCAGACAGACACAACCCCAGAGCTGGTGGAGGGAGAATCGCACCCAGTGGAGCAAACCTGGCGAGTGAGGGAGCAGGATGGGGCTCAGAGACGAGGTTTGTAAGGGAGGAGCGATGTCGTGTTGTCTGTCATTTCTTAACCTGAATTTCTCTTTTTGTCTCCCATACTAGACAGCGGGGGCAGCTGGGATTGCAGCTATTTTGCAAGTCCCACTGTTTCACCAGGAGTATTTCATATATACCAGGATCTGCCTTTGTACTGTAACCCAGCACAAGAAAATGCCTCATCTTTCATTGCATCGCTCTAATTCTAAATTACTGGCACTGCCCAGCAGGATGCACACGGCAGCAATGGCACGTTCTTGACTGTCAATGTTAAGACTTATTTATTCTCTATTGTTTTTTATTTTTTGAAGCAAGACTGGCACTGTACCTTGCAGCAGGCTGGCACAGCCCAGCCAGGGTCACCGGCCGGTGGTCACAGCTCTCACGCCAACCTTGTTCCCCCCACGTAGCACCTCCGTTACCGTCTCCTTCTCTCCAGCCCAGGGGAGAGGAGCAGGAGATGTTTGCAGCAATGGGGGGGGAAAAGCAGAGCAAAAGTGAGGCTCAGACAGAGGATTGTCCCCCCCTGTGGAAACCCAAGTGTTCCAGCTTGTAGGATGCTGGATAACCCTGAATATGGCGCTCTCAGGGGGCCACACATGAAAAGGCTGCACTGGTGCAGTTCTGAGCCTGTGGCAAAGCTGTGCATTCCAACACAGGGTCTTGGATGTGCCCAAAGCCCCGGGATACTCACCCTGCAGCTGGCCCAGCAGCCCCATTCCCAGCAGAAGGTCCTGCCTGCAGAGCCAACTCGTGGTCCCATGCGGGGTTAAACACGGCTCCTTAGGAATTAGGGGAGGGAGGGAAGGCATTGCCACCTCAAATTAAACATTGCAGTAAATGACAGCTAGAACCTTTTACAGCAAAACCTTCGGTGCTGAGCAGGTTTTCATTTCTCTTCCTGCCAGTGAGTTGTGGATGCAATGGTCTGGAACGCCCAGAGCACAAGCGCCGGGTGTCTGTGCTGGATGCGTCGAGGATCCTCCTTACCCCCTGTCCCCTTGTCACCCCCAGCCTTCCTGCAGAGGCTCAGTTGTAATTAACCAAGTTAAGCTAACGACCCTAACGCTCCCACCTCGCTCTTGTTTTGCAGATTATATGAAAGAGTCCGTGTGCAGCTCCAGCACTTGTTCCCTGAACAGCAGTGAAAACCCCTACGCCACCATTAAAGACCCCCCCATTTTAACCTGCAAACACTCCGAGAGCAGCTATGTGGAAATGAAATCGCCTGGTCACAGGGAGTCCCCGTATTCCGACATGCCAACTTCATCCACAGCCAATAAAAACATCTACGAAGTTGGTAAGCAGTGGGTGGCACGAGGGCTGCTCCAGCAGCTGGGGGGTTTAGTCCAACTCCTGGCCCTGCCCAGGACACCCCAACAATTCCAACCTGTCCCTCAGAGTGTTGTCCAATCCTCCTGGAGCTCTGTGAGCCTTGGTGCCGTGCCCACTGCTGTGGGGAGCCTGTTCAGTGCTCGACCACTGTCTGGGAGAAGAACCTTCCCTGAGATCCAACCTGATCCTGCCCTGGCACAGCTCCAGCTGTTCCCTGGGTCCTGTTTGGTGTTTTCTCCCTGCTCTGCCCCACGTCCTGCCTCCTGTGCTGCCTGGAGGGGGATGAGATGGTTTGGGAAGCCGACGTCCTGTGCTCGGACAAAACACATGAGGACAGTAACTGGTTTTGGGAGTGCTGCTGGTTGCCGTAACCCCGTTTTCCTTGCTCCCCCAGAGCCCACTGTCAGCATAGTCCAAGACGGCCGCAGTCGGAGTGCCAGTTACCTGCAGAATCCATACGACCTTCCCAGGAACAGCCACATTCCTGGTCACTACGACCTCCTCCCCGTCCGGCACAGCCCGACGCACGGGCCCTCTTGGGACAAGCAGTCTTAAAGGGATGGACTCCACTGGGCCCTGTGCTGCCCACACAAACTGTGAGGAAGCAGAGGAGAAGCCATTCCTTTTCCACACTGTGGGATGCTGACGGATGTGGACTGGCTTATGCAAGGACCTGACGTGACACAACATCAGCTTGGGCCAACTGCTGCTGCATGATGTTATTTATAAAGACATTTTTATATGGGTAACTGGAACTAACAGAACCTCCTCCACCTGTGGCTGGAGTACATCACCCCAGGAAGGTGTCCACGTGCTCCAGGCAAAAACTCTCCGTGGCTTGTATTCTAACCCTGGCTTTGCTGTAAAATAAACCACAAACACATGCTAAGTAGAAGGACTTAAAGATGTACAGTTTTACCAACTGCATCAAGGAACCTTTCACCGTTAGGAACAAGGTGACTGGGAATGCACTGGAATTGATTTTCATCTTTGTCATGGGAATGGACATTTTTCTGAACGAGAGCAGGGAAACTTGTCATTTCACTGTCAGGACACCTCATTTACTGCCACCACCATGTGCAACCTGTGCAGATCATGCTCGGTGATTAGCATTGGGATTTTCATCTTTATATTCAGCACCAGAGCGTTTGAGTTGAGGAATATTAACACAGACACTTTGTGTGCCGTTTTTTAAATCTTTCCAAATGCCCCCTGATCTTTGCTAATGACCATTTCCACAATGAGCCTCCCACCCACCTCACCACACCTTTGATTGGCACAGATGGGCTTTAATTTTCCTTACACAGCTTCTCTTTTGTTGGCTAAATCCAGCAGATCTGTCAGGCCTGTAAACTGCTGCACCTCCCTTTCCTGCCCCGGGACGCTGCAGGTCTGCAGAGACCAGCCCTGGTTTCATTTCCTTTCCCAAAGCTGAGCCACAACAGCCTCTCTCTCCCATCTTTCCAAACCATCTCCTCATGGTTCACTCGTCAGCATGCCACTGACGACACCCTTTAATTTGATGTGCATTACCATGTAGTGCAACGTTATCCTTTGGTGATTCTACCTGAAATGTCATTAAATGGAGCTGAAACTGGGTTTTCTTTTTCAGCAACTGTTTGTGAACTAATTATCACCGGGCTGACCCATGGTAAAGTTTTGGATTGAGCCACCATGATATTTTATTTTTCTTTTAATTTATAATCTTTATTGACCTAGGAAGTAGAGTACTTGCCGTTAGCTCCTTGTAGATTTTGAGCATGAAGTAGTATTGACTCTTAAGTATGTAATTTTATTAGGCAAACGCGGAAGCAGCAAGTTGATGCCTCTTAAATATAAAGAAATATTCTGTTGCACATTTGCCAGCCTGGTGGAAGCAGAAGAGAACGGAACCAGCCCCATCAGTTTGCTCAGCACGATCCCTTGGGTGACCTACTGGGAGAGCGTGGCTGGATCCCGGCTCAGAGTCACACCAGGATCACTTGGAGCACCGTAGTGGGGCCCACCCTGTCCCCACAGGCAGGCTCAGCCTGGGATTGAAGCCCCTGGCAGGGCACCCCGGGAGCCCTGTCCTTGGGAATCCTGCCTCTAGGAGCCCTGTCCCTGAGCATCCTGCCTTGAGAGCTGTTTCCCTGAGCATCCTGCCTCTGGGAGCCCTGTCCTTGGACATCCTGCCCTGGGAGCCCTGTCCCTTGGAGCCAGGACCCCCCAGGTGGTCAGGCTGGCTCTGAACCCCCCAACCTGAGCCCAGAGACCCCCCCAGGCCCCCGGAGCAGCCGATGTCCGTGCCACAGGGTCATTCCCACACGATTCCCCGAATGCTGCATGTGTGCATGGGGACCCTGACCGAGCAGCAATAGCAGTTTTGTTTTCCAGGAAAGCCTTATTTGAGACGTAAGGAAACAGTTCTTTTGTAGGGCCAGTAGGAATATATTTTACGTACGTGAATGGAAAGACTTACCTCAAAAATATCAAGAGAAAGGCGGTTGGATAAGGAATACTCTTGTTGAGCCCTACCTTGACACCCAGCACAAGCAGCCCCAGCTGCCAGCCTGACCCATGTTTGTGTGTTGCTGTAGTTTGCAATGAGACTCCAGAGAGCAGAGATGTGCTCAGTTGTTGTGTTTTGTTGTTTTGTTTTTTTTTTTCAAAGCAGGATTTTGAAACCAAATGCAATGATGTGCATAGAGCTTAACAGGAAAAAAACCAAGCAAAACCAACAAAAAAAGGTACCTTCTTGTATATTAGCGTTAGCTTAGGAAACAGGCACCAAAATGGCAATACTTTTTTAAGGCAAGACAGATTTGTAATATATTTGTTCACTGTGCAAAGGTATCCTACCTTGTACAAAATAAATGGAATTTCTCTCACCGTGTAGTTCTCAAACGTACTCATTTGCAGAGCAAAACTTCAGCCCCTGCTCAGGTCCGAGTTCTCCAGGTGATGTGGCTGCTCACAAAGGGGCTGCCCCCTCCTCAGCCAAAACCCCCCACGGGCAGCAGGCACAGGACAGAAAAGGCAGGATGGCTCAGAAAACCCAGGGCTGTAGTTCCAGATTAACCTGGAGTAATGCCTAGTGTTAACCCAAAAGGTAAGTGGCTCTTTACAGCCTTCTCTCAGTTCCTCAGCGGTTTGTCCTCAGTGGGTCTGAGTGAGAGCCCTGGGGATGCACAATCCCAGCTGGACAAGCCCCCCACGCCCACCAGAGCAACGTGGGGCAGTGCCAGCAGCACTCACTGATGTTCTCGTCCTGCACCTCAGCGGGGTGGTCACGGCGCCCTGGGCCACTCGCAGGTTCCCGGGCCTTCAGCGGGGTGAAGATCCTGGAGGATCCAGCCCAGCGCAGTCACCCAGCAGGAATGGCACACAGGACACATGGAAGCTGCCTCAGCAGCTCCCAGGGAGCCCAGCCAGTAAATCAGGAGCACAGATCTGCAGCAGAAACACCTTCAGAGGGAATGACTCCCAGGCAACGCAGCACCGCCACTGCTGGAGCTTTTCAGCATTTGTGCTTCATACTTCTGAAAATCTTGTTAACTAAAGCCCAGTGTGTAATCTTCTTATTTGACAAGACACCCTCAATAAGCTATTTAAGGCTGGAAATTCATCAGGTTTGAACTGATGGAATAAGTAATTCCAGCTTAATAAAAATCTCTTTAAATCACAACAATTCCACGTCCTTTCTGCTTAAGAGTCGGAACCTCAACTCCCATCAAACACAGGAGCCACTGATGCTCATGAACAGCTTCACAACTGATAAAGTCGGGACTTTCAAATGTGTAAATGACAGCAAAAACTTTTGGCAAGAAAAGCCCATTTTGCAGCATTAAGTGGAGTTCCCAGAATCTCAGAAAGCTCCTTTCAGGGCCCACAGCAGTGGCTTTTGCCATCAGTTGTCTCCTGTTAACAGGGAAGAGAAAAGCTGAAGACCTGCTCTGAGGGAGGACAGCTGTGTCACACGACCCTTCCAGGTCCTTTCCCAGGGGCACTTCAGTGTCTTCTCACTGCCTGCTCCAAGAAGCTCATCAGCTTCAAGTAAAAAACCTTCACGTCAAATCCCAGTCCTCCCAAAAAGTGCACCCAACACCACACTGAGTCGTCCCCTGTAATTCTTTATTAGAATCATGGATGAATATATTTTAAATCAATCTAAAAAAATAATGAATCAAAGTACAGTACATGCGTAAAATACAAAGTAATTTACAAACAGATCAAAGGAGCATCTCCAGAACTAATACCAGGAGGAGAAATGGAGTAAAAAACAAGAAGTGACCGACTACAGCAATGCCATCCGTGTGCCTTACACATCATGAGCACCGCGAGACAGAAAGGTTGGGATGGAACACAGCTGGAAGTGCCAACCAGATTTCGGATGTTCCACGTGGGTCATATCAGAGTTTGAGAAACATCTCCTACAATCCATTACTGCCCTGTAATTGTATAAATAACTGCAGGCATTTACACAACAAACAGTTCCTTTAAATACTGTAGGAATGCAGTGCCTGTAGCCCCAGTCCCAGGGTTGGCATGTTTAGGAATAGCCCAGAGTGATGTGCAGTGACAGAAGGCACAGTTCATGTATCCCTGAACAAGCGAATCCGACTGAGGATTTGTACGGAGCGACAGACAGCAGGAACACATGCAGTAGGAAAACTACTCCAGATGGTTCTCTTCAAGAGCACACACCAAACCACTGGAATTTAAAAATACTGGATCAAACAGAACTGAGAACTAAGGCCAGGTAGTTGAAGTTGTTGATTCATAAACTCAAGCATTTCATTATATTAATATAAGTGGCATGCATTAACAGGTGTGATATGTAATACGTGACATCACCCTTCAAGTCCGTGTCCCATGAAAGAAAAAAAGGCATCCTCAAATCCTGATACCACCAGCACTGTGGGGGCCGAGTCTCAGGCAGCACAACGACAGGCTGCAAGCTCCAGGGTTGGAGTGACCCTTCCCCAGGGACGCAGCTCCTTCACAAGAGGCCCCTCGGTGCAGCCCCAGCAGCTCTGCCTCACGTCAACCTCCTCTGCAGCAGGTGCCAAACCACAGCACCTCAGCCACAGGTTGCCAGAACCTGCTGCTTGTTCTCGAGAAATTCTCTTTTCTCCCTCATAATACTCTACAAAACTTCACTTGACAATCTGAAGAAGTAGCCAAAAAACATTTAACTTACATTAAAATTGCACTTCAGAGCAACGGGCGCTTGGCCAAGCTTTAGGTGCAGATGCAACACCTTCAGACAAGGAAAGATTATCCTGCCCAGAGATATTTTCCTCGTTAACCTGACAGTAATTGCTTCGTGAGGAGCAGAATAACGTCTTCAAGTGCTCGCTAAAGGTTTCTGTGCTCTGACTAATGGGCATCATGTTGGGAAGAGATCAGTTGAGCTCCAAACAATTTACTGACCCCAAACCAGGAAGTCAGCGTTGGGAAGATACTGCAGCCACATCCAAGTAAGAGACTGATAAACACTGAAATCAAAGTGTTTTAAGACATGGAGAAATTCAGAAGGAATCAGCAGTGACTAAACACAAGAATGTAACCACGAGAATTACAAATATATTTAAATCTTGGACCTGGGGAATATACACAGCCTTTTAGGAAAGAATGGACAATTTATATATTCTGACAGCACTGCATCTTTGGTTTGTTTTCAGTGGTTGGGGGGACGTGGATGGGAACCACGTTGTTGCTTGGAGACATATCATTTTCACGTCTGTCGGACATTTGCTTCTGGGACACAATGCGATAGATCTCTGCAGGATGAGAAAGAGCTGATCATTATGAGCACACCAGCAAAATGCCACCGAGGAGTTACACCTGGGGGGAACCAGGCAGAGCTTAGGAATCACATAAGTAACGCAAAGAAGCTTTCACAACAAGTTCAACTGCGGTGCTTTCTAGATTGAGAAAATAAAATGTATTTTTTGCAAAAGAAATTACTTTAACAACTGTTTTACTTCCCTTGAGATAGGAGTTAGAAAATGGACAGAATTCACAAATTCCTTTGCTAGAAATCAGGGATTATGTGAGCACCCATTTCTTTTGAAGGTCCTTAGGACTCTGTGGATGGGAGTCACGTTTGTTCACGTATCCACAGACAACAGCCGGATTAGAGGGAACCACTCGGGATTCCTCCCCTTGACAGGACTGCAGGGGCAATTCCTTCTCTCTCAGCACACCCACCACGTACAGTACGACACCCTGTCTACCATCCAAACAGTTTTAAATCTTCAGAAAAGGTCGATTCAGGCCCAAAAGGGGAGACTCAGCCCCTTAAGCAGCACATAAACCCTTTACAAAATGTGCTGTGTAAGAAATGTGGGCTCCGAGCAAAGAGGTTCTGAACTGGAAGAGCGCAGGTTAAACACCTGTGCCCTGGCAGCACCTGCAGAGAGCCCTGCCCAGTTCCTGGGGTTTGTCAGTGGCCAGTGATGCTGCACAGGAGCTCAGAGCAGCTACAGCAGCACGCACTTGAGCTGCACGGAGAAAGAGTAGAGCGTGTGTAGCACTTCACCCCCAGAAAGGAAATAAAGCACACCAAAAATAGAACATGGGGAACTCACTTGCAAATTTGAGTTTGAAAACCATCAAAAGTTTAAAAAAATTAAAAGCTTGCTAAAGGTCAGTTTTACAAAAGGCCTGGCAGTGTTTCAAATCCAGCAAAAAAGCCAACCCTGGCATGACAACATCCCATCTTTTGCCTTTTCACAGAGAAAAGTGTGCTGGCAACAAACACACCAGCAGGGCCAGCAGCAGAGCCCCCAGAGCAGGGAGCTGTGCCCACACCCCGTTTCCACGTTCCAGGCCCTGTCAGAAGGTTCCAGAGAAGCCCAGGCTGCCACAGACAGGGTGTCTGCACTTCCCTCCTGCACGGCAAAGCAGGAAGAGCCCAGCTCATGAGCAGCTCCGGCAAAACAAAGCAAAGGTCCACGTTCTTTTGGGGGTTTGGAGTCTCATATCAGCTGGATAATTACTGTCCAAACACACACACCACCTGATCCCAAACCAAGACACGGCATTTCCATCAGGAATTTGTCATTAGCGAGTAGCCTTTGTTGGGAATTTTGATGAGCTGCTGCTTGGTGCACGTCCTGACATCATTTCTGGAAGTGGAGCAGCCTTGTGCTGAGAGATCCTCACGCAGCTGAGTGCCCGTGATGGGATGAGATGGCACTGAGGAGCTGAACAGAGTCCCTGACAAGCCAGGCTTGAAAGCTGTCCCCCTGAGGCAACAAGCCTGCACTAATTTAAGCTGCCAACACAGAGGCCAAGTGCTCCCAGGAAGAGCAGGAGAGGGCTGCACACATCCATGGGACTGCTGGCAAAATGGACATCTCTCACAGACGCTGTGCTGGATTTGTGGGCTGCACAGGTAACGTCTACCTTGGAAAGAACTGTGCCTCCAAACTGACACCTCAGACTCAGACAGGGACAAACTGCTCAGAAAAGTGGATTTTACACGTGCACTCAAGTACAGACCAAGTCACTGAGGCAACCAAACAGGAGCTGCACAGGCAGGAGGAGTTTCTGGTATCACCCCTCCTCGAGCTCACTCTTCTTTCCATCAGAGCCAAACAATTCTCAAGTTAAGTGACCCCCATGAAATCAGACCTTTAAAGTTCTGTGCAGTCCAGTGTGGGAACGTGCAGATAAGGATCAGCCTGGCCCTGGAGAGCCCGTGTGTGAGGTGGGAGGAGCACAGCTGGATCTGCTCAGCACTCCTCAGGACAAGCCTTGTGCTCCACTGCCCTGCCCCGGCTCAGGGCTGACAGCCAGTTCACCTCCAGGAGCAGAACAATGGCCTTTCTGAATCAACAGGAAAAGCCTCTTGCCACCTTTGTTACCGGGAACTCTCCAGTAGCACCCCCAGCAGCAGCAATTCTCAGTTTCCCAGAGAACTTCCTGAACAAGTTCATACAAGCCCCCACAAGAGCTGTCACACACTTCCCACACCCATAAGCCAGGACTCACACAGGGGCACTGTGTAACACCCTCATCTGACAGCAAAGATCTTCAGCAAACATCCCCAAAGCCCTAAAAACAATCTCAACAGCACCAATGCCATTACTGACAAAGGCTCTATCCCTTCTGACTCTGGGAATATATTCCCATGATCCCACTTCCACAGCCTGCCCAGCAGCCCTGCCAGTGAATCCCCTTCCAGCACTTCTGAGTTTGTCGCTCCCTGCTGCTTCTCCCTCCTCTGCAGTGCCAACTGGGTGCAGGCACAGCCCAGATACCAAACCCTGCCTGTCCCCGGGTGAGCTGCACTGTCACCACCCAGAGCTGTGCTGCTGTGGCAGGGGAGGGGGAACAGCCCAAAGCTGCTCTCACTGGGGCAAAATGCCCAGCAGCAAAGCCTCCACTGGAACTGCATGCAGGGCTAATGAAGATGTGAGGTTTTTAATGAAGACACAGCACTCTTGGGCTCTGCTCAGTGCCTGAATGAGACCTTATTAAGGACACATTCAGCAGAATGCACCACTGCATAATGGGGGACTGTGAGAGACAGGCCTTGCACTGTGAGAGCTGGGAGAAAGGGACGCTGCTGCCTAGGCCAGTCCTCGGCTGCTCAGCCTGCACCAGGGTTTCATTCATTTTCAGGTGTACAGAGAAAACAAAAGAGGAAATCCCTCGATTTTTTGATGTTAATTCTCTGATGTTGTTTCCTTGGTGATGGGATTCCTTAGAGATGAAACCACGGCAGAACGCAGCATGGGAACAGAGACAGCACAGAGCCAGGCAGACTCCAGTTTACTTTAAGGATGCTTTATCCTGCTGTGAATGCTCAGAGTGGCTGGGACCATAATACCAGTCTCTCCTATTTGCCAGACGATACAAAGCAGCTTTGTGTGCACAACAGTCAGCCCTTGCAGGCTAGACATCTTGGAACAGAAGAATTTGGACAGGGACCATTACTCTAAGCCACAGACAGGAAAGGTCCCCAAAACCTCATCTGGAATCCAGAGCAGGACAGGAAGCCCACTAAATGTACAATCAACCCCTCAAAAAGTACTCTTTAATACTGGGAGAGGGAAGAAGAGCTTTTATCCCTTATTCCACCTGTAGCAGCAGATCACATACTCACTTGAGCTGTGCTAACTACAAAATGGACTCATATTTCCCATGGCCAAAGCCATTCAAAGTGGCTTAATCTGAAAATCCAGGTGTGGATAAGCTTAACATGGACCCTGCTACACCTCCAGAGGAAGAGCTCTCACAAGTTTCCAACACTGTCCCAACCACAACAGCTTCAGGAGGGCTGGAAAGAAAGCGGGGGTTGCTGCAGACCTTGGCCACGACAACCTGTTGAGGAGAGATCTCAGGAGCTGGGGGAAAGGCTCTGGAGCAGCCTGGGGTGTCTGTGGGGCAGCTCCCAGCACTGCAAATTCCAGCAGAGCTGGTGCAGCAGCACGTCCTGCCCCTCCTGTCAGCCACCTCTGCTCCAGCCGCTGGCACTGCCTGCTGGCTTTGCCAGCTTCCTTCTCCAGAGGACAGCGGGCACTCCACCCACGGGCACTGTGCTGGGAGGCTGCCCTGCCAACACACACCATCCACGGTCCTGCAGGGTGACTCCAAAAACCACATTCCTCAGATGACTGCTCCCCTCTTTCCTTCAGAGCGGGCCATTAACAGCTAAAGGCAGCTGTGAGGTGTTATCATCGAGGAGTTTATTGGCAGAACAGGCACAGCCCAGATGGAGCCGACCTGCTGCTAAGGCACCATTTACTTCATCCTTATCTCCCTGGAACAGCAGCTCCTGTCTGGAGAGAGCCACATGCCCACTAATCACAAGTGTTTCTTCCAGCACAGTTGAACTGACCCCTCCTGAACAAGGGTCCTGTCCACAGGCCCAAGAGCTCTTTGCCCTAAACACTGTCACAGCAACATGCAGGGCACTCTGACATCCATGGAAAAGCAACGGCCTTGGCAATCTGTCAGAGTCCTCCGAGGGCAAGTTTAATCACTTGTTTACCCACTACAGACCACTCTGCTTACAGAAATATTAAACCATGGGAAAAAACATAATCAAACCTTCACCAATTAGAATCCAAACTAACTACTTCTGGAATAAAAGGTACTGCTGGAACCATGTGAGGAGAGATAAAGCACAGCCTAGGCTGTGCCCAAGAGGTGAACTGCTCCCCATGGCAACAGCAGTGAGCATCACACGGCTTTGAGGGAAGCAGCAGCAGCCCAGGGCACACAGGAAACTTTCTACCTCCTCAGCATCACTCCGAGAACATAATGGTCCAACAGGAGATGGGGACAGCGAGGTGACCAGTTTATACTGGCTGTGACAGCCTTGGGAGGGAGTAAACACTGCCTGATACACTTCATGTTGTTTTATTAGTGCTGGTGTATGAAAGCTATTTAACTAACCTGCATCTGAGAGCCCCAATCCCCTCTGGAAACAGGAGAAGCAGCAAGGCTGTTAGTTCTACATGACACACAGCACATCTGGCCAGAATCTGACCTCAAAGCCTGGGTGCTCCTGAGAGGAGAGACACCAAGGGCACAGGCACGAAGGAGGAAGCCTCAGGTTTTAGCAGTTATGAGCAATGAGAAATCTCCTGAAAAATCCATGTGCATTTGTGACAGGACTGCCTTTAGGTAGGTGAGGAAAACAGGAAATGCAGCAGGCATCCCAACAGCCCTGCACTCCTTAGTCATCCACCCTCTGATGGCACTGGCAGTTAGTCATGTAGGGAGTCAATGTACAAGCTCACAGAACTTCTCTCTTTGTCTTTTTCAATTTGTGCAACACTGAATAACAACCAAATGACTACACTGAAGTTAAAAGGGAACCACGTGGCTTAACTAAAGAGGAGAAAAAAGTTCTTTATTCATTCTACACTTTTAGCTGGTATCTGCACAGGAGCACTTAGGAACCCACTGTAGAAGCACGACAGAATCAGAACTGTTGGAGGCCTCTTACAACTGAGGATAAGACAAGAAACAGATGGACACAGGCTGTTAATACCCCAGCAGCCTAACACCTCTCTCCAGTGCTGGGCTGTCCATAAAGCATTTCAAACAACTGAAGAAATGCTACAGACTTTATATTAGTAAATAACTTACTAGCTCTATCCTCACCTGTACTTTCCAGTATTGCTGCCAAGTTCTTCTTGGTGTGTTTTTAAAAGAATGTCTCAATTAGCTGGCAAAGAGGAAAACAAATTCAAATCTATCAAGGTGCCAATGTCACAGCCACAAGATCTGATTCACAGACACACAGTTATAGTTCAGAAGTGGGGCCATTGCTCAAACCGAGCAGATCATGTATCCTGCCACATGCTACATTGGGAAAGAGGGAGTTTAAATTTGCAACTGGAAAACATGTTGGAGGCACTCAGAGAAAGCAGGGAGACTGCCTGGCACACCTAGAACAGAGTCACAACCAGAGGAGTGTCTCAGATGTTTGAAAACTCAGACTAGAGATTCAGAGGGGCGTTTGCCAAAGCTGGGAGCGATGAAAGTTCCAAAACCACACAGGCCACTGTGTCCCACTGTGCCCTGGCTACAGCTGACAGGGGGCAACACAAAAGTCCCGTGACAGCCAGTGATTTCCACACCAATTTGTGAATTCCTACCCCAGCTTTTATAAGCCAAGGTTAAATGAAGGGTCCCCCACATTGTTGTAGTTGAGTGCCTCAGAGTCTTAACGAGTTTTGCCTATCTAAACAAGGTTTTAAACAAAAAGGAAGTACTTTATCCACAGAGCATAAAAAATGCAGCACTCGCTGCTGTCACATGTTTCACAGGCCAGAAGTACAGGCAGGACTATTAAATGCAATGACAGCAACTACCCTGCAGCTCAGGAGTCACTGTGTCTCCAAGGAAGGATCTCTGCTCTTTCATCCCTTCTCCCTTGGCAACTGCTATGGGCACCATTAAAGATGGAGCCAAACTAAACTGACTTCTCCTTTGATAAACAGTGGCTGTTCTAACTTGATGCCTGCATGAGACAATTCCCTCCTGTGGGCACTCCCTGTAATGGGAGATGGAAGCTGAAACACAAACCAGGATGACCAGAAACCTGGGGCAGATCAAAGTGAACGAGGATTCGTTCCCGAGTTCAAGGCTGGCCCTTCAACTGCAACACTTTGAAACTGGACTCCAAATCTTAGGGATAATGAAGAATGATTGAATAGCAAAATTTTAAGCACTTCATAGGCAAAGAAAGGCCCATTTGCATCATATCTGAGCAGCCTTCTGCCCTTCCCCCTTGAAACACAAAGCACTGGATGACTCACCTGTCAGAATAGTCTGGAAAGCTGCTTCCACATTTGTAGAGTCTAAAGCAGATGTCTCAATAAATGACAAACCATTCTTCTCTGTGTGGACAGAAATACTATAATTAGAGAGGTACATCATACATCTGCTTCCCATCTGGAAAAGCTTCTGTGCCAAATGATATTTGTAGTGTTCCTGATGAGACACACAGGTATCAAGAGAAAGCAGAACAAGCTGTGGGGTTTTCCCCTTCAGGTGATCTGAAAGTGACACCACCCAACACCAACAACAGAACCCACCCCTGAGCACAGGGATCAGCCCACTGCTGTGTTACTTTAAGGCACAACTTCCTGCACCCCTGAGACGGAGAACCTGTTACAGTTTCAAGAACTGTGTGAGGAATTTTCCTGAATTTTCTTTAACCTCATCAAGTTTCTCCACCTCCCACCTATTATGTCACAGCAGCTTATTTAACAGGGAGGGGAATGACACTCCTCCAGCTGCAGGCAGGAATCCTCACTGGCCAGAAACTCTGCCACTGCAGCTACGGCAAGCCTTAATATGAGATATCCAGCTACACTCCTGGATGAAAGAAACCGGGCCTAAAACAAGGCAAGATTTACAGAAACTAGAATTAGTGTTCACAGACCTTAACTGTGCAACAAGAGTCACACAGCAAGTTTAATGACAGCCTGTTCAGCCACGGTACCTGTGCGGGGCTGCAGATCAGCTGGGGCACTGAAGGCAAAACACAGGAGCAAAGCTGCCACCACAACAAGAAACTCAAACCTACAGCCACGGGCACAGTTTCTGTGGGAGAAGCAGCGCACAGGCAAGAGAATAAATCTGGTTTAAGATTACCAAGTGCCTCTGGCTGATTCTTGAAACGACATGCATGTTCTACAAGGTCTGCTTTCTGACTGAATTAGCCGTGTGACACCGAGGGACACGACCAGCAGCAGTTCCTTCCCTCCTACCAGCAGACTGACACGTCCAGGGGCGGGCAGGCAGGTCCCCAGCCAGCATTAGGAAGTGACTCTGAGTTCCCCCACCTGCAAAGGCTCTGGCCTCGTCCGTGGGCACGGCCCTGAGGTGGCGCAGGTCGCTCTTGTTGCCCACGAGCATGATGACGATGTTGCTGTCGGCGTGGTCCCGCAGCTCCTTCAGCCACCGCTCCACGTTCTCGTACGTCAGGTGCTTGGCGATGTCGTACACCAGCAGTGCCCCCACGGCCCCGCGGTAGTACCTGAGGGGAGAAGTGTGGGGGAGCAACATCAGCGGGATTAGAAGTGACAGGCTGCTGGGAAATAGCGGGAAATAGCTGTTACTGAGCTGCACAAAAAACACCCAGGGGCCGGACGCAGGGAAGCGGAGCAGCCAGAAGAGGTTACGCCACAGGAGCAGCAGAGCAGCCAGGACAGCTCCGAGTCTCAAACCCCATGTTTATGGGGAGAACCCTGCATCCCAAAGATGAAACTCTGGAGTCAGTCACCTTCCACCTGTGATCCACCCCTGTGGAGTCTTCCCCCACCCAGCGCCGTGGGTGCAGTATGGGCACAGCCCAGAGTGACAGAGAGACTGAATGACTCACTGGATCATAAAAATGTCAACGTGATCTACTCCCTTCACAAAAGGCCACTTTAGGGCCTGAGAGGCACAGTAATGCATTCAAAAAGAAACAGGCTGTGTTCTCCCACCCCACAACTCCCTCCAGCTCTACTGAAATCCAGCTTTTGCTGTGTTGTTTTTTTCCAACTAAACAAGCACACACAAAGTGAGCAGTCTTTCCTGGCTGCTACAGGAGGGTTTCTGCTCTTAGGTTACCACTGATAAAACCTCCAGGAACACTGATATTACTTTATCATTCACTTGCATTGAAATGAGTCTCTCAAAGCCCTTGCAATTCTAGGCTTGAAATGCCCCCAATTACGTGTCCCAAGAGCACAGAGCAGTAAATCAGTTTGTGCAGGGACTCACTAGATCAAGTTTCTGGGCTGAATAATATTTAACCTTCCTCCCACCTCAGGCTGTGGATATTACCTGATAAAACACAACCACCCCCTGTTTGCAGCTCCTGAGGAATCGGAAGGGCCCAGAATTCCCCTCCTCAGCAAAAGCTTGTCCCCAGCCACCCAGGCATCACTTACGCTGAGGTTATGGCTCGGTACCGCTCCTGCCCCGCAGTGTCCCAGATCTGAGCCTTTATTGTCTTCCCATCCACTTGAATGCTCCTCGTTGCAAACTCCACTCCAATGGTGCTTTTGCTTTCCAAGTTGAACTCATTGCGAGTGAATCGAGACAGAAGGTTGCTTTTGCCTACCCCGGAGTCTCCGATAAGGACAACTGCGAGACAAGAGCAGCACAAGGATCAGATTCCAGATCTGGATGATGCATTGACAATCACCTGCAATGAACATTTATTTTTGGCAATGAAGCATGAAGGAAAAGAATGGCAACACCGCCACGCTTGTCATGGATCTGCTGTCCAAGTGTTGGTATTCCTGGAAAACCAGAGCTGCCACATTCCACCAGCATTCTGAACAGACACTAGACTGGACTTTTAATGGTTACATTTCAGTCTCCTTTGCCCAGCATGGAAGAACATTCCTCTTCCAGGAAAAATATAGGAGGCTGTCACTGCAGAAGTTGGGGACTGGTTAGATTTCACATCCTTGTAACAACATTAGAACTAAAAAAACAAAACAAAATCTCCACAACCACACAACTGAAATCTGCTTTGCTGAAGAAGTTCAAAACGCAGGGCAAGCAGCAGACTCTGCTTTACCACAGAAAAAATCTGTGAATGAAAAAAAGAACCAAACCAAAAAATCCCCAAGGCCCACCATCACCCTGAGAGACAGTCTGAAGTGTTTGCTGAACCACAGCTCTCTCCCCTTCTGCAGTCCCTCTCTGCTGCTGTGGCTCCTGGACACATCAGGCCAGAGCCTGGAACTGCTCTAAAACACTGCTGAGGTATTGCTGGGATTCAGGATTGGAACCACCATCCAACACCCTTCCCTGGCTCAGCCTGACTCATCCCAGCACCAGTGCCAAGCAAACTAAGTGGAGGGATTCAGCTACGCTTGACAAGAGAGTGGCAGAAGGTTTAAAGTCCAGTTTCTTCAGGGAAAACAGTCATGAGGATTCACTGCAATAACCTGTAATGCTGGTCGAAAGGTGCAAGGTTAAGTGTAACGTAAAACTCAGTCCCAAGACGCAGAACATTGGATGAAACATGTTCACAACCTGAGTCACACCAGCAGGAGCCTCTCGGGATGATCTTCTGCCCTTAACAAAGATAAGGCACCAAACCAGTAGTGAAGGGAAGGAAAGAAAAAGAGGATAAAGTCCTTGAGGGGAAAGGCTGATAGCTAAGTTCAGCAGTGAATCAATACCGTCCCAAGCAAAAAAGTGCACTCTCAGGTGACACAAAAAATGTTGTGGCTTTGCTTGTTTCGGAAAAAACAAATACTTGCTTAGTAACACACATCATTAACAACTGAGACACCACAACACAGTGCTAAAGATTCTGTGTGGTGCAACAGAGCAATGAGTGCACCAAACACATTCAATCACATGAGAAACCCCCCATGGAGCTCAGTCTAGCACTGCAAACACTCCCATCTGCTGCTGCAGCCCTGTGCACACCAGCCCCAGTTTAAATAATGCAGAGCAATTCTGGCAAATGGGACTTTGCTCTGACTGGAAGGGCAGAGCAGCACCTTTTAAACTCCCTCCCCTAAATGAAAATTGCAGCAAACATTGGCTTCAAAAGGCCTTGTGCAGAATACTTCATCAAAATAAACATCTTCCCAGCTTCCCCTGCCAGCTGACTCAGCACACAGCCAGCCAAGCTCTGAACTTGCATAAAGCAGAGTGGCTCTGCTAACCACTTCTGTTCATGAAGATCACAAGTGCAGGTAGGTGGCAACCCGTGCTGAATGCAAATAGGAGTGTGCTTTCCTCCGTGCCAGGTCAGCACTGCTCCGTGTGGCTGCCCTGACACTGCTGAGCAGCTCTGCTGGAACCACAGATGCTAAATCATGATAAACCTGGGGCAGGGGACAGGGCACGGACTGCGTCACCACCCCGGCAAACAGCCGCGGCCTTCCTCTTCCACTGGCAAGTAAGTTCTCCAACACTATTTTGGCAGGTTTCGGCCATGGTTTTAGATGACATCATGTTTGTAATCACTGGGATGTGTTACACACAGATGTTGTGAGCTCCCTTCACACACCTCAGTCCTTCATCACCCAGCACCTCTGGCAGCAGCCAGAAACTTCTCTGAACAAGGAAAACAATCCACATCCATCATTTCCCTTTCCCAGCAGGATGTCTCATATACCTGCTAAGTATCCCCTCAAACATATGTTTATTGTTCAGTGCAAAGCCCACCTTCAAGTCACTTGGTACATGTATCCCCTCTGATTCCTCTGCCAGGTTTTTTTCCTTACCTTCTCTGAATCCCACGCTGCTTATGCTCTGAATGGTCTCCAGCACCAGATTAATGTGTCCCAATTAAAAGGGGAAAATAATACTTTCCTCCTTGAAGTCAGCTATTTCCTCTGCTTAATTGGGCCACTGCAGCTCCTCTTGAATACGGACACAAGAAACAGCTTGGAATGTCAGCAGGCGCCTCAGACTCCTCACACGTTCTGTGTTTCTGCCAGTCTGGGCAAGTATCACTCTTTAAACACAATTATGAACTGAAACAGCTTTAACAGCCACTCAGCTTGTGCTATTCATTGCAGTTTTGCTTTCCTTATCAAAACACTTTGTTTTGATATTTTATACCACACAGTGCTCCCAGGTATTACATTCCTTGCAGAAAAATGCAGTAGGAATGACCCTGGATGGCTGAGTCCCATTCCAACTATCCCAGGCAAACAGTTTCTGGGCGGGAAATGACGTTATCTAGGCCATGATAAAGCTAATTGTTCCTGCACACACCCTTTTATTGGGCTTTTCTTCCAGAGACTCACTCCTAATGGTTAGAAATTGCCTTCTAATTTTCAGGAGGAATTAGTGGTGTCCATGTGCCAGCATCATCCATTAGCTTATTAGAGTCTTCTCCCAGTGGGGTTTTCACTGGGGTATTTACAGAAAGCAACCGCATCTTCTCTGGGCTTTGATGCATTTGCTAAACAAGCCAACTTGTCAAAGGGTTCCATTGTCCATTTCCCCAAACACCTTCCCTACAAGTTTTTTCATTTCTTTCCCACACAGTGAGAAGCACATCATTCTGAGATCTCCCTGTGATGCACAAAGGGATTTTAATATTTCCATCTCTACCAGGCACACCCAGAGCTGGAATTATTTTTCCTGACCATTTCACCTTGATGGCTCAGGCTGCCTGTGGTCAGACCTACTTGTTCAGCTTTAAGCTGGCAAACTTTTACTTGGCCAAACTCCTATGAGTCCCCAGGCCGTAAAACCTCACATCCCAAACCCCAGCTCATCTGGAGGACTGCAGTCATCATCAGCACACGCTCTGACTGTCCCTATCCCACCCAACTTGCCCCACCAGCAAATTCCTTCACTGCATCAGCACTGGAAGGAGGAAGGTCTGGAGAAAACACTGGAGCAAGTTCAGCCACAAGATCCAGTCCTGAAATCCATCAATAACCTGCTCTGGACCAGCACTTCCCTCACAGGAGCAGCACCTTAGGAAGCTTCACAGCCAAGGAAGATGGTCCTGACACATCTGAAAGCCATGGAAGTGATCTCCCAGCCCCAAGTGACTGGTTTAGTGACGGGACAGTTCAACACCTGCAACCACGTGCTTAAAATTGATGCATTTGACTTTCTACAGCAGTTGCTACCCCAAAGGTTTGGGACAAACATACAAGCATTTGGTGGAGAGAAAAAAAAAAAAGAAGGAAAAGAAAAGAGTGTCGGGTCCACACTACTGTAAAAATTTCACTCCATAATTCCAGTTTTATTTCTGTAGAAGACCAAAATAAGAATTCAATTTCCTAAGCTACATGAGAAGCAATTTAGAGAACTATGTCAAGGAAGGATTATTAATTTTTCACCAACATTCCAGCTCACTCAGCCAATTTTTATTTCTGTTAAACCTTTTACTTGAAATTTTCAGAAAATACTTTAATTATCTCATGAAATATGCTACTGACAAAGTAATCAGGTTGAAAATAGAGTCCAGCAGCACTGGCTTGTGTTATCTACAATAAAAGTTATTACACAAGTCACACAGTACACAATATAAGACAAGTCCACCAGCACTTGGGAATTACAGTGTCTAAAACCACTTGTCTCTGCACTGAGCTGTGCTATAAAGAGACGTAACAATAAAAAGCTTGGACATGTCTTCATGATCCCAGACGAACCTGATGATGAACCTCATCCCGCCCACTTCATCTGGAATTTAAAGGAAACATGGATAAGATGATTTGATTCTACACCCTGCAGGCAGCTGGTGATAAACCCAACATGGTCCTGACTCGTGTTAATCTCTCTCCTCAGCTGTGCCCCTGTTTTATTCACCCCTCTTCTACCACAGAGACAACTGGCCTCTCAAAGGCCCTTTGGGTAGGGGTTGTTTATGACCTGTCCATACTCCAGGGAACACCTCCAAACACGTCTGCAGTAAATGGCTACACTGGGAGGTTTGTTAGAGCACAAAACTGCCTCCACATCTAAGGCAGTGAAGGCCAAGGGCTTCCACCACTGTCCAAACCAAGAGCTGCCATGAAACCACTTTTTCCTACACATCTATCTAAACACACAAGAAAAAAAACCATGTGTTTTCTAAACCCCAAACCAACAAGTCGGTTCAGTTTCAGAGCGTTTCCTCAATACCAAAGGGAAAAGCTGGAGAAATGAACGTGATGCAAAGTAGGGAGCAGACAGCTGAATCTGGAGGTTTTCCTAACAATAAGCTGAATGTCACCACAAGTCAGGGCCATGCTCAGAAATGAGAAGTCTGCCCCCAAATCCAGAATTCCAGATGGTCAAGGTGCACCCATAACCTTCCTCAGCTTTCTCCATAGAAAACTTCTCCTGAAAGTGAGGGTTCCTGTGATAACTACTCATCTGCTGCAAGCACATTGATCAAAAAGATAAAAAAGTTCCTGTATTTAAGCCAGGCTTAATTTATTAAGTAATAAAGTAATATCCTTACATTACCATTATACTTTCCTCCTATTAAAATTAGAGCAAGACTTCTGCAAACTGCACTTCATAGGCCTTGTGTTTCCCCAAGGGCAGTGCTGGGACCAGCAGGCACTGCTCTCAGCCAAACCCCAAAAGCATGGAAGAACACAAAGACATGTAGCTGGACAAGAAGAATTAAATACAGAAATTGCTTTTTTCGAGTCAGGCTTAAGCTTTACCGTGTGCTAAAGTGTTGCAACAGAGTCAGGAGAAGGGTATTCTGTAACGTGTTCATAAACCCAGAAGAACTGTCCGACTGGATCAAGTGTCCTGACAGACCAACAGACCCACAACCACAGTCTGACCTTCAAGAACTGATGTCCAGGAAACATTCTGTGTAACACAACAGCCTAATCTCTGTCCCCGCCAGCCCTTCCTCTTCAAACAAGCAATAGCTTCGGGCTTGCCATTGTCACCATCACACCGAAATGCCCCAACCAACACTGTTCTCCCTCTGTAAGTCTGTGCAGGCTTTCAATTTCATTCATAGTATTTATGGC
This sequence comes from Cephalopterus ornatus, assembly GCA_013396775.1. NCBI lineage: Eukaryota > Metazoa > Chordata > Aves > Passeriformes > Cotingidae > Cephalopterus > Cephalopterus ornatus. The sequence continues at coordinate 165,583 of VZRE01001677.1, forward strand.
AATGCACCACTCCAGAATTTGCATATACACCTGTGGGGCTTTGTCCTTCTGCTTTCACCTGCTGCCCAGGAATAGAAGCATTAGAGATAACGAGAGAAATTATGACAAACAGGAGACACTTTCCCTACTCGCCCTTATCACTCACTGTTTTAATTTCTATCAAGTTGTACATCCCTTCAGTATAAGGGCTGTGAACCCATTAGGTATCTCTACTGATTATTTTGATGCCTTTCTCCATCTTTTTAATTCTACAATACCCCTTTCAAAAGGGAAATGCTTGTCCTATCTGCATTTCCCCTCCATTCCCAAGATGCCCATGTCTCAAATTCAAACACTGACCTAATGTTCCCCCCTGAGTTCCCATTTCCTTTTTCAAGAGTGTTTACCTACCCCTTGCCTTTTTGACCAGTGCCTGGTAAGGAGAAGTTCAGTTCACAGACCTACTTGCAATAATTTCAAGACCATTCCAGAGTGGTGACAGCTTGTTTAGAACCACCATCACCTCTGGGAAGTTACAGAAGTTTCCAGGATTTGTATTACTCTGCATTTTTATGTTATTTCAGCTGCCACATTAATCCCAGTTATGTGATGTTGCATCAACTTCCTGCAGTCCACTTTAGCTCTGCAAAACCCAAATGGCTCATCTTCACAACAGCATTTCCACAGCATTCCCTGCTCTCCCAACAGCTTCTATGAACCAGGCCAAACAGAAAAAGCTTTTGGAGAGGCAATCAAATAAACCAGCTCTGAACTTCTCCCTATAACTGGATCCAAGCTTTATAATTTCCCAATTACATAAGGAAGCAGGTTTAATAAAAGATAGGAGCTCTCTCAAAAAACTCACTGGGATTCTGAGGCTTTCACAGCTAAAACATCAATTACAAGCACACCGACAGAACTGCAGGAATAAGTAAGAGTAACTCAAAGGTTGTGATAACCTGAACACAAGTTCCGGCAATCAGGCTGCTGGATGTGATTAAACCAGCGCTCAGCAAGGCCCTTGCCAGTGCTGCAAGCTGAGAAAAAAGGCCCTTCTGGAACTTCCTGATTTGATTTGAATACAGTACAGATAACAGTTTTATAGCTAGAAATAATACCACTTTCTACATGCAGTTGGATAAAACAGGTAACAAACAAAAAAGAAACCAACAAAACCAACCCAAAAACAATTCCTCAAAGTTACGACAGAAGCTTAAGGGTAAAGGGGAAAAAAAACCCTGATGTTTGCCTTCATGATGACAAGCACAGGGTCCCTCACCATCACATCATAACAAGCTCTAAATCCTAAATTCAAATTTGCAGCACCACAACAAACAACTACTTTTTACAGGACTTTGCTTGCTTTTACAGGAGGGCTTAAAAAAATTGGACAGTGAACTTCCGAAACATCAGCACTTCTGCACATGTCTCACAGCGTGCTGTACGAACCTGGACAGCAGGGGTGGCGTTTTACTCTGCGGGGAGTGAAAACTGGGTATTTAACTACAATCTGCAACGTTTTAACCCAACTTGCTGCTGTACGGCAGAGCGGAGGGACACCAGCCCTGGAAAACAAGGAATTCCTGCCCTTCTCTGCTGGGAGCCAGGGCAGGTTGGAGCAGCCTGGGACAGTGGAAGGTGTCCCTGCCCATGGCAGAGGGTGGAACGGGATGGGATTTAAGGTCCCTTCACACCCAGACCATTCCAGGGTTCTATGGTTCCACAGTCACTGGGCGTGGAACAGCAGGTACATTCACCCCTCGCCAAGGGCTCAGAAGGCAGAAGGCAGCAGATCTCGCTCTTTTATTAAATTAGTGCATCGTTACCAAGGCTGAGCGTATCTCACCCCCTCCGCAGCCCTGTTCAGCAGCCGGAGAGGGGCCTTATCAACCTTGAGGAGTCCTTATCGCCCGCGGGCATCCTCCCCGGCGCTCTGCGCTGGCCAGCCCCGCCGCCTCCCGTGCCCAGCCCGGGCACCGACACAGCCCCGCTGCCCGAACCTGCCCGAACGGGGCACTGCGGGCCGAGGGGGAACCCCCGAGCGGTGCCCGCGGCGCTCCCGCCGCGCCGAGGGCCCCCGCAGCCTCACCTTTGAACAGATAGTCGTACTCGTCGTCGCGGGTGCCCATGGCGGGGGTCGGGGCGGCGGCGGGTCGGGAGCGGAGCGGGAGCGGGGCCGGGGCCGGTCCGTCCCTG
>VZRE01001677.1:168115-185975 GCA_013396775.1 Cephalopterus ornatus
CTCCCAGCTCCCCAGGTTCCTGTTCCCAAACGATGGATGGGCACATTCCGAGTTCCCGGGGACTCTGTGCCCAAATGATGCACTCCGAGCTCCTCAGGCCCCTTCACACACAGTGGTGTAACAACCACACCTCGCATCACCTCTTGCCTGGTGCCCACCAGCCCATCCTTGGGCACAGTGTGGGTGCCCTTCTCCTGCCTCAGTGGACAGGCGATGACTTCACCCCAAAGCCATCCACAGCCACAGGGCAGCTTGGGGTGAGTTGGCAAGAGGCCCCCAGGTCTCACAGATCCTTCCTATGAACTGGTCTGAGAGGGGCATGTGAAAACAATGGAGCTCTCGGTGGAGGTGTCAGAGCTCTTTCAGCTCATGAGGTGTAATGTCGCTGCAATCACAGGCCCCTTCCCCACTGCCTAACACTGCCCCGTCACCCTGGTGTGCCCCTGTGCCGTGGGAGACACCAGCTTTGTCATCAGCTTCCCTTGGCACAGGCTTGAGACCTAAAAAGCAGAGGATAAAAATAGTGCTTGCATCCAGATGATTAAACCAAATCCCTCTAAAATGCTCTTTTCCCACCAGGCTGCCGTTAGCAGCAGCGTGTTTGCCATGGCTGCACTCAGTGGCTGTGTCATCATTCCTGTGCGTGCAAAGTAACCCCCGGGCACCGGCAGCAGCGCTGGGCATCAGTTACCGTCTGCTGGAAGGATAACGAGCCAGAAAGTGATCCTCTGCCTTTAAAAATAAATAGTTCACGCTGCCTCAGAGCCTCTGAGAGGGGAAAACAAAGCATTAATAACGGACACACAGCAAGGTGTGAGCCCAGTGTGTCCCACCACGGGAGCACAGCGTGAGATTGGAGCATCAGAGTCCAGGCTCACATCCTGCCACCAAGCCCCCAGCGTGCCCAGGCAGATCATGCACAAAACCCAACAAGCATTCAGGGCTTCACATCCCCAGGGCTCTGTTCCATGTGTCCTGCGGGAATAATTGCATGTGCCAGTTCCCATAAGGGCATTGCGAGGCCAGACCTTGGCAGAGCAGAAAGTGCTCTGATAGTGTAGCAGCAAGGTGGTCTCTGTGGTCTTTGGATCCATCCTTTTTGTCTCCAGATAAACCCAGAACACCCAAAATCTTGAGTCTGAAAATGCTCATCCCGCTTCTGCCGCCCTTCTCATTCCTACAGCGTTGAGAAGCACATTAAATGGATAATGGATACTTGTCTGTGGAGAGGCTGGGGTGTATTTATAACCTGGGAGTTCAGGTTTCCATCTCGCATCCTATTTGCACTTCTTCATTGAACTTTGTTGCTAAAAAGCTATTAATTTTCACTTGATGCTTCTCAGACCTGGTTTCATCCTCCGGAATTACTATTAGTGCTAAAAACACTTAAAAATGACAAAGACAAACTATTTTTAGTTATCCTCCTGCAAGAGCTGTTCTCCTTTCCGTGCTTAGGATTTTGTTGGTGAGCCTGGAAACACCCTTTATGTACATTTTTCGTGTGCGTAAGCGTTACTTCCTCTTGCACCAAACTGCAGATGTTCCTCATCTGGAACTGGCACGTCCTGTGCAGGACATCAGGGCACGGAGTGAGGGCAGCGGCTCTTCTGGCTGAGCTAAAACTCACAGTCCCCACATTGCTGCACTGCTGTCACTTGTTGAACATCAGCCATTACGAAGCAGAGGCATTTTTACCAATCCTTTTTACCAAAACATGGACATTTGTGCAGATTGCCATGTAGCTGAGAACAGTGGGGGCTATTTCTAGCTAAGCCTGTTTAAATGCATTTGATCATTTAAAATCAGATTTTTCATGGTGAAAACTGAAAGAACTCTGTGTCTAAACACAAATCAACAGAGCGGGTAACAAGAAGAGCTTTGGACTAGCAGGGAGCTCCAGAAATTAAAGTGTTATATCCTGTTCAGTCCTGGGTTAATTTTGTTGCTGTTCAGGCCCCAGATGAGAATATCCAAACCCTCAGGAAATGTCACTGTCAGCACAGGTTGCTTTTGGCTGCTCTGCTCTTTCTTTGTGTCCCCTCCCAGAGCGAGCGGGGATGGGGAGTGGGATGGGATGGCCCAGGACACCTGCCGTGCACATGAAACATGGCCAAAAAGCAGAGGTCAGGCCTGAAGGAACAGAGGACTCTGTGCTCTCTGACTGACAGCTTTTAATGGGAGAACAGTCACTCAGCACTGGCATTTCTGCTGCATTAATTGCCATTAGTGTCATCCTTGCAGGAACACTAAATTCATGGCAAACCTTGAATTAGCACACTCTCGTAATTCCTAACTTGGGCAGAACCATTTGCAGAGGCAGCACGTTCCAAGCAACTGGAGCAGAGACAAGGAATTATACTCAGCTGGGCCTTGGATGTTCAATTAAGAGAAGGAAAGCAGCAGAGGTCACATTCATAACTGCGTATTTATGATTCTGTTCTGGAAAATTCATACAGAGCTGCCAAAAGGGCCCAGCACCATTAATGTGCAGATGTGTGTCAGGGCTCCCAGCTCTGGCTGCCCAGCCCCAGGCACTGTGTGCAGGCTCTCCCTGCACCTGATTTCCATTTCAGCCTCCCACTCCCCTCCTCCCACCAACTCCTGAGACCCTGAGAGAAATCCTGGCCTAATAAAGTGGAAAATCTGCCACCATCTCTGCTGGCTGTAGCACTGCCACAGCAAGGTCAAGGTCTCTTTGCAGAGCACACCAATGGTGTTTGACATGGAAATGGAAGAATGTGAAACAGGGATGGCCAGTATTTGTTGCTGGTCCCAGCTTTCCAGGCTTGGAAATTCCTGCCCATGCTTTGCCAAGCCCATGGCTCATCAAAGCTCAGGGAAAGATCTGGAATTGGAAATCGCAATAATTCAAAACTGTCCTTCAATGGCTGTTGACCCAAATTCCTGTTTTCCAGATGAAAGCAGCCCCTGGCTTCCCTGGGGCAGAAAGCAGGAAGGACAAAAGCAAAACCCCAGAACCTACTCCTGTTTTATCAGAGGAGAAATATTTCCTAAGGGGGAAATCCAATCAATACTTTGCAATTTCCTAACAATCCATGAATCATTGCAATTATGCAGAGATAATTCAAGCTTTCCAATTCAGCTGCTAAATTAGACAAAAGCCTACTCTTAGCACACTCTACCCTCAGTTTGACACATCAGTCAGAAAAAAAACCCTTCAAATATAAAATCCATGCACAGAAATAAAAAAAAACCACTCTTTTTTTAAAACCCTGGACCAAATTAAAGGGTCTACAATGTGCAAGGAATTCCATTTTTCAGGTGATTTCATGCCACAGGCAGGAGTAATGAAAATATATGGCGTCAATAGGAATTTTTCTGCTGGTAGCTCACTTGAATTTCACCATCTGAGTTCTACAGCTCTAAGAAGAAAAGATATAAGATGAAATAGACCAAATCAAAATTAATTTCTTAATCAGCCTTTTCTTTTCTAACCTCGAAGTTGGAATAAAAAAAAGACCTGGATCTGAACAGGGACCTATCCAAAATCAAACCTCATCCTGGTTTTGCTGTTCTTTAGGGGTCTCGGCAGCACTGAAGAAAGAGTAGGAAGGGAGCAGAAAAATGACCCATCTTCTGGAGACATTCTTCACTGGGACAATATTACAGGATAAGCAGAAAGGAAGGGAAGTTCTCAGTGTGCTTTGGGAACAGGAACTGAGTGCACGCCTCGATGACTTGGTGTTCCTTGTGCTGTCAAAATGAAGTCTTCAGTTTCCCGCATCCATTTTGGACTCAACACTCATCTCTTTGTCTGTGTCTGCTGCCTCCGGAGACATCCCAGCAAGATAACACTGTGGATAATTGCTGGCCAGGATATCATTTCAAAGAATCATCAGATCTTCAAATCTTCTTCCTCTTACACACCCTGCCACAGGGGTTTATTTCCTATCTAGGGTCAAAATCTGCTTGATGTTGGTGTTGGTACCAGACAAATACAGCGACGGCAGGGCAGTCATTGTCACATGGCCCATCATCCTCTAATTTGGATTCAAAAGCCCAGCCCTGAGGAATGAAGAAGGCAGTTTGGCTTCTGTGGCCAAGTCATTCTCTGCTGAAACAACCAGCAGAGCTGCCTGGCTGTGCTCAGCATGGAGATGCTGCGAAACTGCACGATTGTACAGGGAGCCAAGCTGAGACTGTAGAACTCTGCTCATTAAGATCATTAGGGAGCTGTCAGATGGAACAACTGGGATGGCTTTGATCTGGCAGAATACCCTTCCTCCTGTTCCCAGACCTTGGGAACCATCCAGTTCTCCACAACTATTTTTTTTCAAGTCATGCAAACAATACTCTGGGTTTTTTATAGGTTGCAATAACTTCTTCATGAAAACTGGAGGCTGTAACAGCAATAACAAGATTAATTTATTAAATAGAAACCCTGATATTTCAATGATTCCTCTATAAATATATTCACAGTTGGTTTTGCCAAGAAAATGACAAAACCTTTCTCATAATCCCAAAGATATTCCCTATAAATCCACTAGGTGTCCTACTGTTTTCAAGCAATTAGTCTCAAGGTTCGTTTGGGTTTTTTCCCTAGTTTTGCCGGTGAGGAATTAGTTTGAGGCTTTAGTGGAATTAGGTCTGGGTTAGCAGGTTGAAGAGATGTGTACATGTGGTTTGTGTGACACAGCAGGACATCCGGCTCACGGCGGCAGCTCTTCTGGCAAATGCCACTAATGCTTCCCACAGAGACCAACTCAAGGTTAGAGGCTGGAAGAGAACAGGGAAAAGAATCTGCCTTCCTCTCTTGGGAATGCTAAACAAGATCCAGCTGAGCCAAATCCTCTTTTCTATTTATAGGACTGCTAAAGCGAGCCCAGCGCTGACCTCAGAGGTGGTGGCAGCACACGTTTAACCTTCATCAGAGCTGCTCTGCACAGGCTGCAGTTGTGACATTCCTGGTCACTGCTCCAGTCCCTGATGGGTGTCCCACTGCTTGCCAAAGGCCAGCACAGCACCTGCTCAAAAGGCGTCCTGTCACTCCCACCAAGGAGGGCACGTCAAATGCATACCAAGGAAAGCAAGCTGAAAAACAGCCAAAGGGTAATTTTCTCATCTCAGAAAATACCTGAGGTGGAGCGTGGCCATTGGAGAGTGGCCAGATGCTTGGCTGCTCCCTCATTGCATGGCCTGGAGCACACAGTGCTCAGAAGTGCGATGGATCAGTGAGGGACAGGGTGGTGTTTATGGTCTTGTCACTGAAGCACAAATCACATGCTGTGCAATCCCTCCAGCTTTGCCCTCCTGAGCAGTGGTTGTTCCATTGGCAAACACCCGCCCTGTTCACTCTCATTTCACAGGGCTGCCACAGCTTGAATCTACCCCACATCTATGTGAGGCAAGCGAGGAGAAAATCAGTTTTGTTTCCTGTTTAACAAATGCCAGGGGCAAAGATGCTCTCAAAACAATGAGTGAAATTCTCTCCTTTTCCAATAGGTGCTTCATGGCCAGAAGTCCTGCCCAGGGCTATTGGCTTCGCAAACAGGCACCGGGCGAGGTGTCAGCACCAGTTTAATCACAAGCTGCACAGGGAAATCAGAGGGGGAACAAGAGCCTCCTGTCCTTGGCCCACCAGGATTCCTTGCCATCAGGCATTGTGCATCCCAGGAAGCGCGAAGCATCTGTCCTGTGCCATGTGTTACTGCGCTGCCTCTATTCCTTGCTATTTGTGCTGAAGGTATGACAGTCATTTTCCTGACAACCTGCAAGAAGAAAAGGATCTTCCTCTGTGTGGATCCATAGGCACCTGCTGCAGCTCCACGCAGCGTGCACCATATGTGGCTGAGAGGGGGTTTAACCTGGTCCAGCGTGTGTTTGCTGTGCCACAGAACAAACACCTCGAGCCTTGCCATGATTCAGAGTGTTATGTGTGGGAGCCATCTGGTCCCGTAGCTGAAGGAGCAAATGGAAAATCTGATGAAAGCACAAACAGTCACAACGAGAGAGATTGAAAAGATGTGTTGATATTCCAAGCAGGAGTCTCCTTCCATGGGGGGTAATCTCATCATCCGTTGCCTCTGTCCTGCTCCTATCTCTGGAAAGCTGCTGTCAGGCAGGTTGCACTCTCAGCTCTGTGAGTACAAACACCTTTGGGATGCTAAAAATATGTTTCATGTGCTTGAGCAAACCTCCTGAGACAAGAGTTTTCTCAGCAGCCAGCTGTGCAGTGAGCAAGATGTGCAGGCTGCTTTGGAGCACAGCACATTTTACGGAGCTTGGATTGATCCAGAACTCTGGCTGGCTTAAAATGTGCTCTCGATTAGGATTAGTCACTAATATTTTCTCACTGCTGTGCAGAATTACAGCTCATGGCTGTGACAGACAGAAAGGAGTTCCTCCTCAGCTTGCCTCAATGTTCTCAGCCCTGAAGTGGAGATGAATTCTGGGGGGAGTGGAGCATTGGGGGAGCAACAAGGAACTCCTTGTTGTGGGGTGCAGTGGGTAGGGTAGAGTTTAGGATGGCTTGGATTTGTGTATAACTTGTCCAGGATATTGGGTTACTAAAACTGGCTCCATTAGATTTTGGAGCCGGTCTGGGTTTCCCCCATTCTGGCCCTGGTTTCTGATGTTTGAAGGGCACAGGGAGGGCAGACAGAAGATGCCTATTTCAGTCCGTCTCTGCAGGGAACGCACACGTTTCAGACAGGTACACATTTGTTTCCTCTGACACCAAATTAATGGGAATTGATGTATTGATTCTGCAAATCTCCTAAAAATTGCTTCAAGTTTTGGCCTGTTTCCAAGCTGGTTAAATGCAATGTGCACACAGTTCAAGATATATATTTAATTATTCTAATATTAATACAGTTTAATAAATTCAGTTCCCTGTGAAATCCAGAAGATAATAGGATTGAGAGCAGTCCAGAAAGGCAAATGTATCCTAGGCTGCATCCCCAGCGTGGACAGCAGGTCAAGGGGGGGTTCTGCCCCTCTGCTCTGCAAACGTGAGACCCCACCTGCAGAGTTGCCTCCAGCTCTGGGAACCCCAACATTAGCAGGATGTGGAGCTGCTGAAGGGAGTCCAGAAGAGGCCACAGAGATGCTCCAAGGACTGGAGCCCCGCTGCTCTGGGGACAGGCTGGGGAGTGTTCAGCCTGGAGAAGGAAAGACTCCAGGGAGATCTTAGAGCCCCTTCCAGTGCCTAAAGGAGCTCCAGGAGAGCTGGAGAGCGACTTGCAACAAGGGATGGAGGGACAGGACAAGAGGAGTGGCTTCCGATGCCAGAGGACAGGGTTAGATGGGATATTAGGACGGAATTCTTCCCTGTGAGGGTGGTGAGGCCCTGGCACAGGTTTCCCAGGGAAGCTGTGGCTGCCCCTGGATCCCTGGAAGTGTCCAAGGCCAGGTTGGACGGGGCTTGGAGCAACCTGGGATAGTGGAAGGTGTCCCTGCCCATGGCAGGGGGGTGGAATTGGATGATGTTTAAAGAGCCTTCCAACCCAAACCATCCTGGGATTCTGTGACTCTATTATACAATAATAACCTGATCAGTAATTTGTCACTCTCAAGGGTTACATCTACTGTATTTATTAATATTCCTACATTTAACTAACTAAATACTGTCAAAGTACCCACCTTATGTACTGTATTTGTAGACTATGGGAGCATCTCTGTGCCATGGAGGCTCCTGGTCCCAGAAGGAAAATGTATCTTGTATTAGGAATGGAATAAGAGTCTTGCATTTTATTCTTTGATCACTGTGGCACTGCTTTTATGATCTCACCAGGAAAGTTACTTGATGTTTCTATATTTTGAGTGTCAGCATGGCTCCTGCAAATGTTTGAAGTCATCCTTGTGCTTCATTTATTTTCCGGCAAACCAGCATCCATCTGCAGTTTAAGAATAGAACATACAAAAAAACTGCATAAAACTCCAAAGCACAGAGCATAGAATTTCTGGGTAAAATTCTCTTCTCACCTACACTCTCCTAACTCTGGAGTACTTTCTTCATCTTTCTCGTTGTTACTCTGAACCCACTTTCATCTCAGGGTGTCAGACCCAAAGGATCTGCCATACATGGCTAAATCCGATTTCATCACAACTGTTGCAATATCCTAGACAAAATTACAATCTCAGAGGAAGAACATAAAGATGCCGTGGGCCTCAATATCCTAAAAATATGCTGCTGTCAGTAGTTCCCTGTTAGTAGTTTTCCACACAAATGAAAATCCTGTGGTGGTGGAGAACTGCTGAACTATGTGGAGCAGAGATTTTCTCCACTCACACGAGCAGAGAATCTGCACGTTTTGGCTGAGCTCCCTTTAAAAACATCATGTTCGAGAGCTCTTTCTTTAAACAAAGAAACGGTTTGCTCTAAATTGTTTGGTATTTATTTTGTATAACTCCGTTCCTTGGCTGTCCGTGCTATAGAAATGCTGTTAAGCTCCAAGAAGACAGATTGCCTGGGCTGGAAGCCCCAGCCCTGCTCCAGGGAAGCACATGGCTTCCTCACCATGATTAGGATGATTATAATTAGTATTCAGTATATGGGGCAATTGTTTTTGGTGTTTAAAACAGAACAAAACAAAACAAAACAAAACAAAGCAGGTTTGGAAAGGAAAACAGAACATGAGAAAAAAAATAGTTGTTAATAGGAAGTGGTTGACCCTCAGGAAGTAACTCCAAATGCAGACTCTGCTATCCAGCGTTTCCAGTCACCAGAAAATGGAAAGAAAAAGCTGCCTTTAAACATCCCAAAGGCCCTTTAGAAAATAGTGCACCTCCCTATCAGTAGGTATAACATTTTACATCTCCTGTCCAACAGCTGCTGGCGTCAAAGGCCCAGCAAGCAGGCCGTGGAACGCAGAGCCTGAAGTTTTGCGGCGGTCGCTGGAGGCAGAACCATCTCGAGCTGTAGCAGATGTTCCCTGGTTTCCTGCCTGCCTATCAGCCCCACAAAGGCAGCTCGTCGTGTGCTGTTGTGCCCGGGGTAACTGTGGAGGTCCCAGGCGGGCTGTGCGGGGCCCATCCGCTGAATGCTGCCTCGCGCGCTCGCTTGTGACTGATCATGCAAACGCTATGTCTTCTAAGAACTCGCTCCCATTCTGCCATATGTACGTGAGTCATTCCCCCCACACAGCCAGGAAGTGGCAGAGCACAAAATCACTTCAGAAATGCCTTTCTGAGTGAGGTGAGGGTGTCAGTTTGGCTTCAGTGTGTTCACGTTTTATATGTTGTTTCTAGTACACCATATAAATCCTACCAACTGTATTCCTCCAAAGCCTGGAATATGCTCCAGAAGAGAGTTCTTAACCATCAGTTTAAATATCACTTCCACTAAACATTTTTCCTTGCTGTTTTAATTCCTGTTTATATTCATATGAGCTCCTGTGAATTATAACTTTGATATGAATGATTATATGCAAGTGTTAGAACAGTGCTCAATCTATTTTAGGGCTTTGAGATAGTTTAATGAGACTGATTTTTACACTGATGCATTTAAATTAATATGCATTCCCAGTGCAGGCAAGACCCAGGGCAATTAAGCTTATTACTTAATAGACAGGATTGCTTTTCCTCCATGAAATAGAAGAAATAAAAGAATTTACTTCATATAAATTCTAGCACAGATGTTTTGCTTTAACAGTGACAGAAGAGGATGGTTTTGGAATGGTTCCTCTGCCCATGCTGAAACCGGAAACCAAAAGTGACAGCTCTGACTTACCACTGGTAGAAATGGTTAGAGATATTCCCATGGGAAACAAAAGGTTTCAAAGGAGCAGTGTGTCTGTTGGTGTTTGCCTCATAACACTAGCAGGGAAAAAGGTAAACATTATCGCCACTTTTAAATTGTTGGTAGCACTGCAAATCCCTGTTGACCTGGAAAATGCAAACAGTGGGCACAGTGGTCCCTGGAGTATTCCTTCTGGGGTGATAACCTGTGTCTCACAACTTTTTTATGGCCCATGTTCCAGAAGGAACTGAAGCCCTTTGGGACAACTGGTTCCAGGGGAAGTAGGTGTGGATATTCTTTCGAGAAAATGAGCTTCCACATGAAAGCTGGGGACCTAAAATTCAGTCACCTTCCTGTCCCCAAAGGCGAGCAACAGCAAGGCAGTGCATGAAAGAAAAGAGAAAAGCTGTTGAGATCAGGATATGAGGGACTTCATGCAAAGGACAGACTTGCAGGCAAAGGTGGATCTGATGAATGCAGCGATGGAAACTGCCTGAAGTTTCTGGGAAAACACCACAAGAAGTAGAAAGCTGAAAGAGGAAAAGAGGGAAAAAGGGGACCCAAGGATTAAACTCAGATGAATTGGGAATGTGGAGGAGGTGAGCACAATTCTTTGGGTGAGTTCCTGGAACGCATGCAGTAAATATATTAAAAAAGCAACATATTGGCACTTGACTGGGTAAGGGAGTTTTTTTTTTAAGTATCTGAAAATTGAGGTCAGTACTTAGACTGTAAGGGGTAGCACAGTTGGAAGCAGGATGGATGAGATGGCTTAACAGGGCTTCATTGTAGTCAAATTAATTCAGTTTAAATAATTAATTCTCTTTTAAATTGACTCCACTCTGCACACTTGACATTTTGGAAAAGCTGCCATTGCTTGGCCTTCTGGTAAATGGTTTTGCATCTGTTTTCCATTGTTTCCCTCCTGAAAAAACAAATCCTTGTCACTAACAGGAACCATCAGCAGCATGGAACAAATTGACTTGCCAAGGACATTTCCTCCAATTCCATTATTTATACTGGAAGACTTTTTACTGTATCGAGAGTCAGACTGTGATTTTTAAAAATTGCCATTTATTAAGGTAGTTTTTTACTGTTTTATGAGTCAAGTTCAAACTTGGTTATGTGAATTACTTTCTTTGCATCAACATTTGGTCATACTTTTTTCAAGGAGCTGATGAACCAGTTTAATTAATCATTAATGCACAGTTCTCTCTGCCTACCTGGTTATGTAGAGTCTCTTACTGTTGCAGCAGAGGATCTCCTCCAGGTGTGAACCAGACCAGATATGTCACTCTCCTTCCTCTGCTCTCAGCACATTGATTTTGAGCCTCAAGTGGCTGAGATTGAGTGGATCCATAATATTATTTGGCACAAATTGGGTTAAACAAATAGGTTTTGTATTTTACTCTCAAGGTGATGTGGTTTGTGTTTGCTCTCATATCCTTTCTCAGCTGCAGGTTGTGGACCTGTTGCTATGACAGTGTTCATCTCCTCTAAACCCCCCCCGTGGAAGTGGCAGTGATCCATGGCAAAGGAACACAGCCGTTAATTTGGGGGGGGTCTGATGAATTTGGGGGCTCCCTCAGGTAACCTGGAGCCAACTCTCAGAGAGCTCAGCAAAGGGCAGAGCCTGGGCTGACCTAAATTCACGGTGACTCACCAGAGGGATTTAATGTTGTTACTCTGTTTTGCCGGTTTCTCAGCAGTTGCTCACACTCTCAACAAGGACACTTTTACGTGATCGAATCGATAGATGAGCAGCTAGGAGCCAGTATAATGCAAGATAATATTGTAATAATAGAAGGGAACATTCCAAAGCAGTTACGGAAGGATTTCAGATAATTAGGAGAGGAGTTGGGCAGTGATACAGATTTAAAAAGCACCCGAGATAAAATAACTGATACTAAAAATACCCGTATTGAGATGAAATCCTCATGACTCAGTTCTTGAGCCAACCTCCATTCTCTAGGAATTAGTAAGATAATCATGCAAACAGGGGAGATCGTGGTCTATCACCTTGCTCTGGGCTCACACTTCCACTTCAAAGCCGCATCTTAGGCTGAAAAAGGACAGGCTCAGGTCTGAATTTTCAGGGAAATTGCAGTTTTTTAAAGTATGTTCTGTAGCTGTAGCTTTTTTAAAAATTGGTGGCTTTATTTCTACCTAGAAAAAGTTGAATAGTGAACGCTCTTGAAAGGCAAAACCACTGACAGCAGGACCTGAGACATGTTCTTTATATCAACCAGAACATAATTTTAAATACCCGTGACTCTGTAGCTAATAGCTGAGGAGTGATGAATCCAGCTTGCAAACAGAAACATGAAAGTGCCATTTCTTCTTTTTTTTTCATTCTGCACGATTTCATCCTGACTAGATGCATAACTTCGAACGTATTGAAAGTCCTGTAAGTATTTAAAGTATTTTGAAAGAAATGGGTATTTTGAAAAAGGATTTTGACTTGCTGTAGTGTTTCAGAAAAGCAGAAATCTGTGTTAGGACAACACCAGCTACAATCTGGGTCAGATTTCCAGTGCAGATGTGTCAGAAGCATTTTCTTGGAAGCTCTCCATGACAGTTAGTAAGAAGAGTGACCCAATGTTTTCTCACTGTACAAAATAACTGTTCTGTTTGATGATGTCATGGGCATGAAGCACTGCTTGTGTTTCCACAGCCCAGGCCTGTTCAAGCCTGTTTGGGAGCAGAGATTTCTTCTCTTAGAACACTCTCAAACAGGGAGTCTAGCAAATCTCTTTGGTACATCTTGACTGATCTCAATCAGTTTTTGGAATTTTAATCATCTGGGTTTATTTCCAGATAATGACTATTTATGTAAATGAGATGCCTCATAAATAAATATGGAAATCATTCCGTAATATTAATTATAGGCCTCATGGTTCAAACACTTAATATACTAAAGGTGCTGTGCAATATACTAAATAGTGTTGTGAATTGTCTTTGAGTTTATTGACTTAGTTATTTTGTTATTATATTTTAACTTGACTTACATGTGTTGGACTGTGTTTCCTGAACTAAAAGATGCTGTGCAATGTGCCTGGATATATCAAAGGATATCGAAGCACCATAAAAATCAAAATGCATCACACAGTGGAAGTAGCAAATGGAACCCAGATTTCAGAATGTTTTTGTGTCAGAATCAAATAAATTAGTTTTACTTGGAGAATCTCAGCTTAAGTGTTGTTAGCCATTTACTCAAAAATGAGATAGTTCTACATTAATTATAATCCTTTGCACTTCTATTGCTGCTTCTCTTGAGAATCTCAGTAGTGTTCTACAAACATTAATTAAGCCTAATAGTACTCCTGAGAAGTGGTTAACTGACAGATATGCTTCACCCATCATGATATAAGTGAACTCTAGAACAAAACACAAAAACTTTAAACAGCAGAACAACACAAAAGTTTAGAGCCTGAAGTAAGTCAGGCAAAACTGTGGGGAATGTTTAGGTAAGTGGAATGCAATTGCTTGGCCTGGGCAGGATTTGAAGGTAAATAAAAGTGCATATAATGAGGAACTGAGATCTCTAGTGAAGGAAAGCAGGTTTTTATCTGATTTGAGAGAAGATGCCACAGCACCACAGCGTCACGTGGTGTGGCTCTGGGTAGTGGACTGGACTGATTCAGAGGAAAACTGCTATTTGCAGAAATCACCTCCAGATGGGCCAAAGAGCCGGAGCCCACACGGAACCTTTAAGGCTGATGCCTGAACAGCAGGGACAGCAGTTAAGTCCTTCTCTCACCCCTGAGGGTACAGGAGCTGCTGAAAATAGCAACAAACCAGCAGTATCAGTGTGTACACTGACAGCCCCAGCCTGTTGTGTTTGCTGGCGCATCTGCATGCACAATTTCCTTCCTGATATTACTCCACAAAGAGCAGCTTTTGTTATCTTGCTCTACTGATGACAGCAATACTTAAAACAGGTTAGTGCTGGCACACACAGCGAGTTGGCTTTGGTAGATGCATTAGGACTTGGACCGTCCTCAAGCAACCCTCCTGCTGTCCTGTTCCCACAAAATGTGCTGCAAATGTTTGTCTCGGAGCTTCCAAAGCCTATGGGAAGAGCCATTGCAGAACATGCTCCGGCTGTGCACAGATGTTTGCCTGCTAACAACAGGACAAGAGGTATGGTATCACCTGCTTGATCCCCCAACCTACAGCAACACAGCAAAGCACAAAGTTAACTGTTTTCTCCCCAGTCAATCCCAAAGGCTGTCCCCTGGGGCTCCTACCATTCCATCTTCGAGAGCTGCTCCGTGCTGCAGTGCCTCGTGAATAGTTTTAGCAGTTGCTGAGGGAAACTTTATGATGCACAGTCTGAATCCTCAGATGCACACTCTGAAATCTTGAGGAAGCAAACCAGCACTGGAAAGTGGAATGATAATGAGTTCACATCAGAATTTTATTTCTAGAAATGACTTGGAAGCAGTTGGATCTCCTCCTTGGATACATTTTCTTTCCTTTTTTGTTTCCCAGCATCTCTGTGCTTCTGGGACCACAAACTCTCACATAAATATTGGCAATACATCCTTGCTGAGAAAGTCTACCTGCTGGAGAAAAATCTGCTCGCTTTATCCAAGCGGAATGCCTAGACAATGCCATTAGACAATTAGCCTTTATCCTTACTCATATACAGTAACATTCTTAATTGCACTTGTGAATTGTAATTCATGACATACATGACTCTGATGCCTAATGAACTGCATGTTTCTGCTGACTTCAGAGGCCTTTGGATCAGACCCTGTGTCTGCTCCATTTCCCCATATTTTTAGCTGCTTCAGTAAGTTCTTTACCTAGAGGAAGGTCTGAAACTTCTTTTTTTCCCCCACACATGCATGATAACTCTATTACCTGTTTTATAATTCATAGTCAGTAGTTTCCCTGGAGTGCAAAAGGCTTTTCAGAAATACTATACTTGGATCAGTAAAAGGCAGGGTAACTGCACCGTTGTACCGCTGCATCATAATATTTAAATACTTTGCTATTTCATAATCTGTCCTAGAATTTCATCATTCTGAGCAGGGACAGTCTCTTTATGTCAAAAGGGGTAAGTTCCAGATTTTCAAATAGGCATATATTAAAAAAACCCCATGAAGATGTTGCTTCGTTTCCAGTGTGATCCCAGCTTGCCAAAGGCTCCATTTCAGTGCGTAACCCTCCGGATGCAGTTCCATTACTGCACCATAAAGTGGGTTACTGGACAGGGGAAGGCAATTCATCCTCTGAAATGCAGAGTCTTGTTTTGCCAGTTACAGGGTTTATAATTATCCATTATCATTATCTTAATGGTTATTTTTACCAAGGTTACAGATAGGTATATTTGAAAGATAACTCTGTTGGGTTCTCTTGGAGCCTCATCCTTCCCCCCGCAGATGTAAATGAGCAGTGCACACAGCACAGCCAAGTGAGTTCAAAAGGAATAAAACTGGGCAGAAAGCAAAAAGATTAAGCCCCAAACTGCACACTTAAGAAACTGAAATAATTTTGCCTATGGAAGCCAGCCTCTGCCAGGAAAAACTGGGAATAGTAATAGCTGTTTTTTTTTTTTAAAGCACTGCTGAAGCCTCATGAATTATAAACATCACATCTCACAACCCTGGGACAAAGTCAATTACAACCATGTCCTGGGACAAGGAAGTCCTCCATTCTATTCCTGGCTCTGTCACTGACCATCTGCCGCTTGTCCTCTGCCTTGCTGGAGTTTACCCACGTGTAAAACACACTTAAAATAGGCTAAACCATTCTTTGAAAATTACTTGAGTGCCACAAGCTAGAAATTTGGGGTTGTAACATGGAAAAAAATGGTTCTGCGGTTGCCAGTCCGTAGAAAGCTGGCATGTCTCGCTGGCTGCACTCCGGGGGAGGCTAAATCTGGCTGCCAGGGCTCCACCCTGCACTTGAGAGGCAGCAGAATCCCACAGAAATGCCTGGTGCCAGCCCACCTGCACTGCATGCAGTTGTTAACTTGTTTAATTAACTTACTACGCACGACAAGAATCTGATCCAACACTGACTACAGTTAATAGGAAGAATTTTGCTGACTTAATGATCTCGGGGTCGGTCTCCACGTGCATGTAGAGACCACTGCCCAGAGATCCCGAAAATCCCCGGGAAGGGAAAGGCTTTGTTTGACTGACACATAGACACATCTCTGTGCAACGAGCCTGGCAGGAGCTGGGCACACAGTAAATCTGTCTCTGCCTGTACAGTAGCACTATTCACTGTTGCTGCTCTTTATTCACAAATAAATACAGCACTACAGCTATGATTCTTCACAGACCCTTTTGCACGTGGTTTCAGACGAGCCCTAATGTGGAAAATCGATGACAAGCTACGCAGGAAAGCTTCGCGGTGAGATTTGTTAGGAAAGATGACTTGACAAAGGTGGTGACAAGCTAATAATGAAATGGAACATTGCAATTAAATGTGCTGGTGGGGATGAAAGTGTGCCAGAGCTGAGAGCGTGAGCAGCAGGTAGGTCAGGGAGAGAAAGCAGCAGAGGCTTGATGGAATCAGGTGGGAAGGAGGGGGAGATGTAAGAACAAGAAAGACAGGACAGAGATAAGCACTGTTGGCTGTGATGGCAGCATTGGGCAGAAACTCCTTCGGTGTTTGTGTCAGGCCTTACACAGCGAGATCCCCGTCCTCGACCGCAATTTGTTGACCTCGACACGATGTGTAATTAAATGCAGATAATCCTAGAAGGACAGAAATGGTTGAGGGAAATAAATCAACAGCAAATCAAAGACATCTACAAAAAAAATTTACCTATAAAATGAGCTGAAAAGTATGAAAGCTGCCACAGAATACTGAAGAACTTTGTTTCTCTAAAATGAAAGTTTCCATTAGGAATAGTCAAGAATATTTTCATGGCTGCGAACTTAAACCCTGCAAAGCGAACTATTCATACATCAGAGCAGGGATTTTGCCTCAGTATAACAGCAGCTGAAACAATACTCTTAGAAGTAGGAACATACCCATTAATCTTGGGTGTTAACACGGAAGCCTAAAAATTATGCCCATGTTAAAAAGGAGCAGAGAGAGCAGAACACTTTGCATATCAAAATTACTATCACAAGCCAGAAGACAGACTTCACCATTGCTATTTATTTGAAAAGCATTGCCAGGATTAAAACATAGCAGAAACTGATTTGGAAAAATTTCTACCAGCACTTTAAATAATTTAGTGCTGCTGCCCGGGTAGAGACTGTCTTGTATCAGCTGTGGTGTTTCCTACCTGAGGGGTAGGAGGAGCAGCATTTCTGCTGTAAACAACCAATTGTTTGTTGCATGTGGTGGGGAAAAGCCCTATTTTATACTTTTTTACTTTTATATTCTCCTATTTGGTCAGATTTTTCAAAAGAATGAGGTAAACCAATACAGGAGGTTTGAACTTATTCACAGTACAAATTCAGCATTTCATATGCATCTTGTGTCTTTATGACGAGCCACATCTAAACCCTCAAGCCAAACGTCCAGTACGGAGGGAAGCCTGAATTTAAAGCCAAAATTGTATGGTCGGAGCCTATCCCTAAACAGCACTTTGGTATAAAATTTGGATACTTAGGGTTGCAGATGACAGAAAAGTAGTATTTCTGTGTTGGTACAGGCAAGAGGACTCGTTCTGTAGCTCTCAGCAACATCTTGACACGCTGCACTAATCTTAGCTGCACGCTCTTAAAAGATTATTTTTGTCGCGGGTTCTTTTTCTAGTCTTTGATGCAACAGCCTGCTGCGGGTTACATCAAGCCTGCAGAAAATCCCTCGGTTTTCTCATCCCTTGTTTTCCAGACAGCCGGCACCTCCTCCGGGTCCAGGCGACGGGCGCCGCAGGTGAGCCAAATCCCAGCCTATTTGGGCCGGAGACGAATTTCTGTTTAAACTAAAGGTGCCGTTTAGATCAGAGAGCTGACGTGGGGGGAGGTCTGCGGTCTGTGCGTTGCGTTTTAGGCGCTTTCACCGAGGGCGCCCCGCTCCCCCCTCACGGCTCGGAGCCGCCGGCGCCGCGCTCCGTGAGGGGGAAGGCGGGAGCGGCCGGACCCGCGGCGTGAGGGGGAAGGCGGGAGCGGCGGGGCCGCGGCGTGAGGGGGAGCCCGGGGAAAGGAGCGGGAGCCGGAGGGCGGCGGGACACGGCCGCCTCCC